>BPLR01015448.1:0-79538 GCA_021605095.1 Caerostris extrusa | reverse complement strand
AGTGCAATTAAAATTTCTGAATTGTTTTGCTATAAAAATAAAATTTTGTATACTCAAAAAAAAAAAAAAAAAGTTTTTAAAAATGGAAGAAAAATTACATTTAACCTATTAAAACCCACAAAGCTAGCAAAATGTGCCATCACTCGATCAGCAAGTTTATAAATTCTGTTTGCTTAAAATTGTATTTACAAAAGAACCATAAGCAAATAATAGTTTATTTCACGAAATGTCTTGTCTTACGGTAACTGACACAACTTAGCGACTCAACTGTTTGACTTGGCATCAAAAGAAAATTTCCAAACCTACCAGTAGTTTAGTTATTTTAGAAGGTTAAAACAAAAGAAATTTCTTCTGACTCTGCTTTCTATAGAAAAAAAGTACAAATGCGCGAACCTTTGAAAAGTTCTTAGAAGGCAAAAAGTAGTCTTGCACACATATGTACAGTTATTATGAAAATCATTATGAAAGGCAACTCACACATAAAGACCACTTCTTCAGAATTATTTCTTGAGTTAATAATAATAAAGAAAAACCGAACTTGCTTTTTCCCCCCTCCATTGCAGAATGGTGGTATTACCTTGGGTTCAGTTCCATTCTTATGGCTGAAAAAATGTTTTTGTGATTATTCATTTATAGTTTAAAAAATTAATACATTAATGAATATAACATTTTCAAAAATACAATAAACTCTTTTAATCCAACTTTCGATAGTTTGGCCTTGATAAGCAGATGGCGACACAATGTTGCTCGTATTCATCAAATATTTATGTCTTCAACATGTGTTCAGAATGTGCACCAGCAGTTTAAATATGTACAGATTTCAATCATTAAAATTTTTTATCTAGTGTATTTTATTCTTGATATCCCTTTTAAAAAACAATATTAATGCTTGACAATCAGGCACAGCCCATGTTTTCAAAGTGGAGGATAAAGAGAGATTACTGAAGCGATTATTCTTCAGTAATTTAACTTAATTATGGTAATTCTGTTTAAGAAAATTAAAGATTTCATAGTGATACCTACACTTATGGGTTCATGTATTAAATTCCTGTTCTACTAAACAATTTTATATTAAAATTTTTTTCATTTTAATTAATGACAACTATCACAACACTCATGATCTCTAAATGTCTGATTTCTAAAGAGAGCGATAGAATAGAAATACAAATCCAGCTATCAGTATATATTACATCAGTTAATTAAAGCATATATAGCAATGATGGCATTTGTTTGTAAAATAAATGTTTAACAACTTTAACAATTTAATATCAAACTTTTAAGTTAGATTTTTAAAACAAATTCCCGCCAAAAAATACATAGACACAAACACAGCATGTGAATTACATAGCATATAATCGACCCTTGTTAACAGATACTTACCATCAATAATATCTTGTTTACACTTGTTCATTTCCATTCGGATTTCTACAAGTATTTCTTGTTTTAATCGATCTATATCGCATGGATCCAAGCCATTAGATTTTAAGTTATCCATGTCACCAATAGATCCTATCCTTTGCCTTATGGGAAAAAAATACAATTTTATAATTAGTTATCTAATTTTATCCAAAAATACTGTATTAAATTTTAAAAAAGTGAAAAAATTAAGACATTTTTCTTAACTTAAATTTTGTTAATATCTCTTAGCATCAATATAGAACTAAATTATGATTTCTGTTCTATATTTATTCACACTAAAAGCTGTGTAATTTAAAATGTCAGCATACTAACAATAATATATTTCTGTTTAGAATGAAAAAATTTTTGTTAATGATTTATAAAATAACGTTTTCTATGATTTCTACTAAAACTTAACAATTGCAAAATCAAAAACTAGTATGTGATAAAAATTAATAAAAGTACTTAATCAATCTATGCTTGACTAAGAATTCCACTTCAAAAAAAAAATTACAACAATGAGAGGTTTATTTCTAAAAATTTTAATTTATTACATTTTTATTTAGTGTGTAATCAGAAATCACAAAAAAATTATAATTTTTTATTAAATTAAAACAGAGTTTTATTGTGAAATAGCTAACTAATGAAATGATTAGCTCAATTGTCCTGTTTTCCCTTACAGTTAGTTGTCTGATAACAAAAATTAATGAATTAAATTTTTTGCTTTATAACTGGAATTTAATTATTCTTTTTAGTATTCCTTCAATTTTTATTTGGTGTATAACTAAAATGCACAGAAGAATTCTAATAACTTTAAATTTATTTTAATAAAAAACTTTAATTTTGAAGACAAAATACTATCTGTGTTATATTTTTATTTACATTCAAAAGTTACATTCATTACATTATAGTTCAGATCTAATTTAGGATAATGCTCATTCATTTAATTGTTTAGTTTTGATTTTTTTTTTTTTTCATATTTGGAATTTGTTTTATGATTTTTTATTACTTTTGTACATTGAAATTTTAGATGAGATTAAAATTCATATTTTTACAGGCAAAATCGGCCTTATTGTAAAAGAATATGAAATGACTGACTACAATGAAATTATACCAATGTTGATTATTATTATTATTATTTTTTTGCAATTCTAATTTTTAAGTTTCTTACACATTTTTACAAACAAAATTTACTATAGTAATAAACCATAGAGAACATAATAAATTCTGAGATAGACTGCCTATTTAAATTTTAAATTTAGCTGGTTTTTAAATAAACTGTAAGACTAAATTATTTATAAAAATTATTAGTAACTATATAATATTATTTTCTAATAAGCAATAAAGATGGAATGTAACAAATTGATAAAAATTCAAAAAAATAACATAAAAAAACAATATAAAGTAATTAATTAAATGTATACCTTCTGCTACTTTTTGGTGATTCCAGGCCTGCATTTGTGCCATTACCATTAGCAGCATTTTTTCCCATTTACTATCTAAAGTTGCGCCAGAATCCTATTTGAAAAAGGATTATATTTTTATTTCTCCCATTGAAAAGAGCAATAAGACAAAGTAATAACAAAAGTAAATACTAATAACTTACCGTATTGTTTTGAGAACTTTCTGCTTGGGCTCGTCTGAAATAAAAGTATAAAGATAAATATTAAAAATACTTCAAATTGAACTTAAGATTTATTAATAATTCAAAAATCTTAAATATTTAAAAATTAAATGTTCACTTAAATTTAACAAGGATAATGCCTTTTAAATAATTATACATATTAATCTATTTTGAATATTTAATTTTTTGTTAAATTTTACATGACATGGTGCTCATTTAAAGTAATACAACTAGTGCCTTACGAAGAATCAATCTTCGTAAGGTATCATAAAATCTAGGTTTGAATGCTACCATATTCAGAAATGACAACTTCAAGCCAGACTTTTTAACAGTATGTCAGATATGTCCCACATTCCAACATTTCTATTCTCTTCTATACAAAGCCATCACAAACAAATAATTTTTTTCTTCAGAAAGATAAAAATACAATAGTTACATTATACTTATTTGTGTACATTATTAAATAAAACTGAATGTTACTTAATTATTAAAAAACATTTTCTTTCGCAAAAACTAGTATTATTTTTCTTGAAATTGGTGAAAGTTTTTTGTGTTAAGTTAGAAATTTGATAAATAAAAATTATGTTATTAGATTTTGATAGAAAGTTTTTGTTTCTACATTCTGTAGTAGGTGGCATCTCTGAATATTATATATTACAGTTTGTAATGTTATATAAATTGAACTGAAAACTACAAATTGAGGGAAAAAATAAATAAATAAAACCTGAAAGTGGCTCAATAATGCATATGGCTTATGGGCAGTAATAACAAATTTTTCTCTAGTATAAATAATAAAATAAAACAGAATACAGGTTTAATTTTTTTCTTTTCTTTTTTATACAGAATAATCATCAATAAAATTTTTAATTCATAAAACCATATACTGAGACAGACTGCATATTTAAATTTTTAATTTAGCTGGTTTTAAATAAAGACTAAGTTATATATAGACTGGTAAGACTAAATTATTTAGACTGGTAAGTTATTAAGGTTGATTATAGTTAGACTGGTAAGACTAAATTATTTAATATTCACATCATTATTTTTCACTATTAAAATTACTTAAAAATTATTAAAATTTAATAAAAAATTCGTACCTTCTTGCAAGTGTTTTGGCCATTTCGTCCATCATACTAGCCATTCCTGAAGGTGGGCCTGGTGTTTTATTTGCATCATTGTTGGTTTCATTCTAAAAAACAAACAAACAATAATTAAAAATTTTTAAAAAACAATTATCAATCATAAAGTTGTGAGAAACAATCATTAGTACACTAAGAACATGTAAAAAACATAAAAATTCATAATCATTAGTGTAACAAAGATATTGTCTATTACTTTAAAAAAGGTAAGCTTTTAACTTAAAAATAACAATAATAATATTATATATATGTAACTAGATAAATTGAAATCTTACATAGATCCTCATTATCTTTTGTTATTACTTTTTCAGCATGTTATACAAATTTTACAAATATATACATCTATTCTTAAAGGAATCAGCTAGCTTTTAATAATAAGCATAAAACATATATACTAACAAACCCTATACTGCTATATATATATTGAATAAATTACATTGTAACAAAGGTTTAGTAAATTAAGAAATCTGAAATGAGAAAAAATGTCAAATATCCATCATTAACATAAGATCCATTAAAATTTCAGGTTGGACCTTTGCATGAGTCTGACTAACACTGCATATCATAATAACTGAGGTCTTTTCAGATCTTCCAAAGTTGAAAGATCCACAGTTAAGACTTAAGGTTTCCAATAACAAACAGAAGGCTGAATTGTAAAAACTAATATTATTTCAATTCTGTGTGTTCAAACAAAAGGTAAAGGTATTGTTTTCGAAGAGTTTCGGGAGAAAAGATATCCACACCTCTGTTACAGAATTAAACAGATTTATTCCAAAAAAGATTATTCATTAAATGGAAATAAATGAAGAGAATTTCGGATGAGTACCAAACTCAGGTTAGAAAAATTAATACAAAAAGCTTTTTAATCATGATAAAAAATAAAATGTTAATAAAATAATAAAGATTCTAATATTTAAAATTAAGATCAAACACGAATACAGCAACCTTGTTCATGCAGTTAATTAATTACAAGGTATGTATATTATATTTATCTAATTGTATTTATAATATTCATTTGATTGTCTGCAATCATAATGGAGTAATCAAATGTTCTTTTGATTTTCATGTCAGTTTGCATGTTAATTCATCAATAATTGGGAAATTTTTAAGTTGATGCCTCCCAACTCACCTTCTGAGTCTTTTCAACTTTGCATTGGCAAGAGCTGAGGCCAGTGACATGTTAGCAGTATTGGGTCTCTGCATGGAAGAGCCAGGAGGGGGTGGGGGCAAGGAGGTCCAGAGAGACCCATGGGAGGGCTGGAGGCGGGGGTGGTCCAGCACTGGGCATGGCAGGAGGTGGAGCAGGGGGCATTCCTCCGCCCATGGCTGGAGGGGGTGGAGGAGGAGGGGGTGGCGGTGGAGGAGCGGCATTCTGAACAGGTGGAGTTGGTGGCTGAGGTGGGGCTGGGGAGCACAATTAGGGGGCTGCAGATCGATGAAGAGTGTTGCTGGGCGATCCTGAATTCACCTGTGAGCCATTGACTGCAAATAACAAAAATTAGTATGATGTTAATTATAGTTAGATAAACAAAGTCGAAAGTAGTTTCAATAATCATGAGAATATATATATATTTTTTAATTGATAAATTCTAGCATTACTTTGTGATTTATCATTAATAATATAAGAAGTACCATTAATACAGAATTCTTTTCTACAACAAAAGAAAGAAATCTATAAATCACATTTAAATATTTTCTTCTACAAATATGAAATAGATTGGAGGATAAACTTAAAAAAATTGTACCATTTGCAACAGCGAATATATACAGGTTATCAAAATAATGAAAATACCTGCGAACAAAAAGTGGCATTTATGAACGTTCTTCGGAATCATTAAAATATAATCTTAACTACCAATTTTTTATTTTTATTAAGTGTTGAACTTTTTCAATCCTCACAATTTTATTTAATCTCTGCCTTCATTCTTTTATGTTTGTCACACCGGAGATGAGGCTCCTGATGGAGTCAGTCTGCTCCAATAATCTTCAACATCTTCTTCTAAATTTAGTGCAGTTGTATATATCTTAAATTCTTGTCAAAAGCGTAAAATGTTAGACCTCGCAGACTTTCAAAGTGGCCAAATCGTTAGGAGCAACTGTGACCAAACCATCACAGCTTTTAGGTGTTTCTAAGGCCATGTATGCTGTCATGACTTTAGATAACATCTCCTCATGACTTTAAACGACCATGAAGAATGGTTCAATATTTCTCTAAACATTATTCAGCACTTGTATTTTTGCAGCATTTGATTTTCAAGCAAATCCAAGCTGTATTACATGCTAAATGCAATCATAAGCCATATTAGTAAATGATTCCTTATAACTCTAAGATGTTTCCATTATATTGATAACAATAATATATATATATATATATATATATATATGTAAACACAAGCTGTAGTTAAAGGCCAAGTTTAACAGACAATTAAAAGTAATGAGATTATTTTTATTTTATTAATATTTTTAAGGAATCAAGGAGTTGGAATCCAACTCTGGGAGTTAAAAGGAGAAGGAAAAGTACTACAACTGAAGGATGTGAAATTTTGTGTTTTATTTGTATAATCAAAAATGATGTAAACAACTTTCAGACAGTTTTTAGGCAAATCTTTTGAAAAATTAATTATTAAGTGCAAGGAAAATAAATCTTTCAACAGTTTTTATTAACAACATATAATGGTACTCTTATTTTATAGAAATAATGATAATGGTAATTTTACTTTTAATCAAATGATCAAATTTTATTATAGGTTTGAAGATACATTTGTATAAAAAGAAAAAAATAATGTTAGGCTCTTTTACATGTTAAAGGCAATAAGAGTTAATATAGTTCTTTTTCAAAAATAACCTTAAAAATATATTTTAACCATAAATTTTAAGCGCATAAGCAAATAACATTTTTTTTACTGTTGTGCATTACATAAATCAGGATGTAAACAAATGTTTTTAAGTTGTCAGAATATGAAAGTGATAAGTATAAATAATTGTTAACTTGGTTTAGATTTTCCATTATAAACTAATGAGCGACAGTCTGGGTTTTATTTGGTTAATTTTGTGCATTCTAGAAAAAACAGTTACGTATTTTTGTAAAAATCTAAAAATACATTTCAATTTTAAATATTTATTGCTACTATTCTATGTATAACTGGGCATAAAATTGTTTGATTAAAATTGTAAATTGTTTTTATGTAAATCGCCATTTGAAAATGCACAAAAGAATGGGGTAGGGGGAGACAAAAATGAGATATCTTTATAAAACAGTTGGCAGACTTTAAAGGAATGACATTTAATTTTTTTCTGTAAGAATAAAATAATTTAATTAACATTTTGAATGATGCAGAATTTCAACATGGGATATGGGTTATGACAAAGAAATGATTTACTCCTTTAACTGCATATATGCAAATTTAACTCAACCATATTTATTAATGGTGCAATAGTTATCAGTTTACATGAATAAAATACAATACTTAGAACTACAAAGGAAAAGAGACAAAATAGAGAGTTTAGTTTGGATCAACTACACAAATCAGCATTAGACAATGAGAATGTTGCTAATAATTTAGTTAAAATCATAATCAATAGAAAATACAACCAAAATGGTGGAGATTCAGTCAATCCAAGTCAAGCAATACCCAATCTCAAATTAATTTACCCAAAAGCAGCATAACAGTCATAATTTCTTTGTCATTGGAATATTTTAAATACATTGCCTAGCTATACATAAATCTAAATTTTACTAAATTATTTTTATAAGAAACTAAAAAAAAATCAATATATATATATATATATAAGAAATTTTGTTTAATATACAAATTACATAATTTAACAACAGAAAAAGATTGAAATTTAAGAATATATATATTTTTATTAATAATTTTAATTTTAAAGACAGAATAGCATAAAACATTAAAATAGAAATAGAAATAAAGATGGAATACAGGATATCATTTAAAATTCTAGCAATAATCCAGGATAATAAATTCTAAAAATTGTTTTTATTACATTGCCATTAATTATATTAATAGCCATTTAAAAATATATCATCTAAGAAAAAAAAAATATGCAAGTCAAATCTCATTAAAACTCAACAAATGAGTGAAACAATTATTAACATTATGTATATATCTATACATAAAAATACCATTTAATGATCTATATATTCTAAAATAAATTTATTATAATTTTCTTAATAATTTGATTAATCTAACCTGTATTAGTTCCATATTGTACTTGATGGGACATTCTCCCTGAGTCATCTGACCTAAATAAAAAAAAAAAAAAAAAATATATATATAAATTTTTTTGTTTGAATTTAAATGAATAACTTTTATTAATTTTTCCTTATATCTTTAAATAATAATAAAAAAAACTACAACTCTTTATTATACATTCTAAAATTCTTTCTCAACTGATTCTTTTATTATTGAAAACACAACTATTCAATTTTAATTGATGTAATTTAGAAATTGTAATATATTCAGAGTAATATAATTTTTAAAAGAGGGGTCCAAGATATAGAAAAATTTTAAGCTAATTTACTAATAAATTGATTGTTGCAATTTGATTTCCAAACTTAAATTTGAAACTTCTATGAAAAAAGTGAAGAGGTGATTATTTCTAAATACAAGACATTTTTTTACAATATATATATATTTCAAAAGAAGTATGAAATAAACAGTAAAAATTCAAGAAAGAATCTGTATAATACATTATAATCAGCAACTTGTTTAGAAACTTGAATTACTCATGTATCAAAAGATAATGAAATACTTCAGTATTTTGATATTAACAGAAATACACTTTTTTTCTCTTTCATGTACAAGTGATACTTTTAAAAAGTGATTATATGTAAAGCAATGTTCACAACAAATAATGGGTCTTTGTATTATACATACAAAATGTAAAAAGAAGATAATATTATTCTAAAAATCAAGTGTTGTGGAATTTTTATAACTATAAATTTATTAGTTATTTAATTTTTAAAGTTATTTAAACATGGTTTAAAAGTGATGGTTTTATTAAACATATTACCAAAAAAATGAAGGAAAAATTGCAATAAAACTTATGAAATAAACGAAGAAAAAAATATTATATGGTTTTATTTAATGTGATATTTTACACACTAAAATCATGCATAAATAAGTAAACTACGGTCAAATACATTGTAAAGAAAAACAATTAATAAATGAAGTCTTAAATAAGCCAGAATATTTCAAAGATAGTAAAACTAACCATTTGGTTGTTCAATATTGTTTATTTCCAGCTCTCCTGAAATGCTTTGATATACTGGCTGCGAGCTCATCGGAGGAGGAGGAGGGAGGTCGCGGGGAAGTAGCTGAAAATTGTAGATGCGAAGTTCAGAAATGAGATAAAAAATTACATTGCAAAAAAAAAAAAAAAAAAAAAAAAAATACAAGCAAAAAAAATTGTGATTAATTCTTACAATTGAGACCAGTCAATAACATTAAATGTTTTCTACAAAGAATTTAGTGCATTGCCCTTACTGGCATTTCAAAAATTTAGAAAAAATTACAACATATCAGAGCATATTTTTAACAAAAATGAAATTAAAAATTTATATGTATTACATTCTTTAAAAAAAAAAATATATATATATATACAACATTACTTATGTACATTTAAATTTTTGCAAGGATAATAATAATAACAAATACATAAAAAGACTGTTAATAAGGTATTTATAATAATAAAAAGATGGAGGAGTGCTTAATCGGACTAATTAAATAAATTAAAATCTTGCGAGAATAAAATTTCCAATTTTATCACTGTAAAAATTGATGATTTTACAATAGTCATATAAACTAATTTAAAAATACCAATAATAAATTAAAACACAATGAAACTGCATGATAAGTATATCTTCATTATAACTTACATTAAAAAAACATTTCCAGCTCAAATTTTATTGATTTGCTTTCAAAACATATTTAGCTGTAAACTAAGTAAACGCAATATTACTTATAGAAAATACTCATTATTATAATATGAGCATATAGTTGGACTATGAAACATATAAAATCATTATCTTAAAAGTAAACATACTAATTTGGTTAATTGCATCAAGGGTACGAAGCATGGCTCCTGCAAAAGCTTCTGCATCATCACGACTGCTAAAATTAAGGCCATAAACTTGTTTGTTGTCTCTCCATTGGTGAAATGTTGGAGTGGCTTGGTTATATTTTAATCCTTTCAGTATAGAAGCATTGATGACAACCTGTTCAGTACAGAAGGCAACACATAAATTCAAAGAAACATATAATTAATAAACTAGATAATAACATTGTATTATATTTTTAAATAAGGTTTTTACAAAAAAAATAATTAACTCTCTGCGATGATTAAAAGTAATAAAGAGAACAATATCCCCTCCCAAAGAAAATGCTTCATTCAAATTTTAATGGAATAGACCACTAAACATTATGCACATACTATGACTTTTCAATTTTTATAAAGATATTATGTGCAGAATACATTGGTTTATCTAGTTACTCATTTCTTTTCTCTCCAAGAAATATTTGTGCACATTTTTAATTATATGCTTTAAGAACCTACAATTGAATGAAGTAAATAATATCCAACAATACATTTCGCTTTTGGACAAAGAGTTGACAATATATGGATTAGAAGAATAAACAAAGAAATTGAACACTTAATTAAAAGTAGAGACGTGAGATACATCAAATCCCAAAGAATCCGCTGCTCGGACTTGTTTATAGTATAGATGAGGGAAACATCATTAAAAGGATTATGTTATGTAAATTGTTTAACAATAGGAAGACCAAGGAAAAAAAGGTGGATGGATAGTGATGAAGTGTGTCGAGAAGGATCTTAAAAAATTATTAACTGGAAGAAATTTTCATTAGACAGATGGAGAGCAGTTGTGTTGGAGGCTCTAACCTGTACAAGGTTGTAATGCCAGTGAAGAAAAAGAATATATTTGCTCTCACTAATCTTGCATAATTTTTTTAAATATGTGATGATTATAAATAAATTTTTTTGTTTTACTTAATATATATAATCAAAAATTTCTTTTGATTTTCAATCCTTACAAATAAATTGATTGAAAAAAACTTTCATAGAAATAGAAGTACTTTATTTTACTTAATGATTTACCATAAACAAAGTGCTAATTAATTTACTAAATAAGTCAAAAACAAAAAAATACATGTTTCATGTTAAAAAAAAAATGTGAAACTGAGTAGCTTTATCCACATTTTAACTCAATAATAATTGTTTCAACAATTTTTAAGTTATGCTTTAATTCATTTACTACAGAATAAGATAACAAAAGGTGAGTGTACTTACTTCATGGTCTTGCAGCTTTCTTCCGACCACTCGGAAGGTGTTATTTGTCAGATGTTGATAGATGTGGACCTTGGATAGTCCACTGGAGGATCCACTGGGCACCCATTTTTTGTTGATGTCATCGTAAACCATCACAGAGGCTCTGGCCGAGGCAATTGACTGTTCGCTGCAATTAAGAAATCAATGTGTTATATGAGAAATATTATGAAATATTTCATGACGTAATAAATATTTCTTTTTTAAAAAGACAGAAGTTATATGTGACCTCTTGGAATGTTTCTGTAATGTGTATAGTATTATAAGAAATGTGCTGTAAAAGTCACTTAATATATGTTTAGTTACTAATATTTCTATTATACTAAACATTATTTAAAACTTTAAATAAAATATCAATACTTATAACAGTTATTAATGTTAATTTAAAATTAGTTTGAGATAAATGATTCAGTAAAATGTTAAGAAACATATTTAAAAATAAAGACATAATGAAAATAAAAAGAGAAAAAATAAAAACATGGCATGTTTATTTATGTTATAAAATTATATAATAAATAATTAAGACTGGAATGAAAAATTTAATAATAAAGAATGTTTATATAATAATAAAGAATTTTTTTTTTAAATTATGACATACCAAATATAAATCTTCAAATAGTATTTTGACATCAAAATTAAAAATAATTTTAAATAGTCTTAATTTTTATTATTTTTAATTCTCTAGGCTATAATGCCAAAGTATAATTCACAAAATATTATTTTTCTATAATATAAAACGTGGATGAAAGACCTAGCAAAATATTACGATTTTAATTTTATACTAAACACACATTTCACTTGTCCTCAAATAGTACTTATATAAAAAATATATATTACTGCAACTATTCTAAGATAACTATTATATACACGATCATTTTAAGATAAGATTATTTCATATAAGATAAGATTATTTTAAGATATTGCTTCTTAAAATAGTTTGGTAAAATAGTAATATAATAGTAAAATAGTTACATAAAACAGTTAAAAAAAAAAAAGTGAAATTTTGTTTTCAAGAATTTAGTGAATAAAGTTATTTTAATTAAGCCACCAGAATTCCATTTCAAAACAACCGTTTTAGCTAAAATAATTTAATTTTTAAAAAAGGAATTTTAAAATGAATTGATCGCTAAAAATAAATAAATATTATTCTATTCTCTTTTCTCGAAAAACGATAAAAATAATAATAATGAAAAAATAGTTAAAATACTTTTCTCTAAATACTAATAATTAAATTTATATTTTTATAGCAAAACAAAAAAGAAGTATATATTTATATTTTTATAAGCTATTAAGACATTCGGTAAAACTTGTTTTCCTGCTTTCGCGTACTTTATGCAGGGAAAACCCCTTTTAGGACTCAATGAAAAATCGAAATCTTTACCCTTACCTTAATAACACAAGCATAAAATTTTATTTTAAAATCAGAACAATTTTTCCCCCCAAATTAGAAATCAAAAAGAACATTTATCTAATATATAATAGAATATTTTGTTCTAAATAATTCTGCTCAAAGCTAGTTAGAGTTAAATGCTGTTATTTTTTTAATTCTTCAGTTGAAGATATAATATGGATTATTTTGTTGGACAAATTCATTGTGATGAATGAAGTGGTATATGGGGATGTGAAGCAACAAGGACTATAATCCCTAATCACTATATATATGAACAGTTAGTTTTTCCTTATTTTTTTTATATGTCACTCTCTACAACGCTCTACGATCGTGTTAGACCGGGACCTACGGTTTAAAGTGGATTCGAACCACTACAAACATCCATGGCACCGCCAGGACTCGAACCCGAAACCTGTGGTACAGAGCGCCAGGCGCTAGCCACTGGCCATTCAGGCCCTCAAATTCATTGTATAGTGAAAGAAGACCACTGGCCAGATGTTTTGAGATTTATGCTCGCATAAGCTGCTTTATCTCACTTTATCTAAATGTTATGCAAATAAAAAAACATTGTAATGGTGAACGATAAATTATAATCAAACGACAAGGAAGACCATTTGCACTACTATTTCTGTGCATGTGTTTGATTAAAATGTTCGAGTCATTATGCATGCGTAGGCTAAGCAAATCTATGGTGCTGCTGAAACCATATAAATAGAGGGTTGTAGACGACAGATGAGAATCAGACAAAAAGCGTAAATCTGGTGGTGGATGCTGAAAGTAACGTCACGCATGGCTCTGACGGACAGTATAGCTTCAATTGGACAGTTGGTAGCATGTTGGTCTACTGCTACAGGTGTTTCACTTTCTGCTTCGTCAATTCGTCGACGTCTGCTTCATCGTGGACTGTGTGCAAGAACTCCCTTTTATACAGGATCCGCCTGTAGCAAAACCATCGAACGTCTGCAGCTGAAATGGGCTCATGAACATAGAGATTGGCAACAAATGATTTTTTCTTCTGACGAATCCCGCATTAATTTGTGGTACTATGATGGCTGCATTCATGTCAGACGCTATGCCGTTGAATGCTACCTTCCGGAGTTAATTGTCGAACGTCATAATAGACGAACACCTGGAGTAATGGTCTGGGGCGGGATTACGCATCATGGATCGATCACAGCTGTTACGAGTGCATGTAAAGTAATCGTAACAGCAACAGGTATAAGTGAAGCGCTGGAGGTCGAAGTCGTTTCTTTCCTTCAAGACGTTCCTGGGTTATCTTTCAACAGGATAATGCCCGACCACATGGTGAAAGAAATGTTCGAGACTTCTTTTCAACAAAACACTTGCAGTTTCTTCTTTGGCCTGCCATTATTCGCCGGATATGCCGCCTATTGAATATGTGCGGGTCCGTTCGTCATCCTACAGCTTCTGCAGATGGGGCCTGAATGGCCGGTATCTAGCGCTCTGCGCCACAGACTTCGGGTTCAAGTCTTGGAGGTGCCATGGATGTTTGTAGTGGTTCGGAATCCATTTTAAATAGTAGGTCCCGGTCTAATATAGCTGTGTAGGTATTGGGCGTAGTGCTGACAACCCCTACCCCGAAAAAAAGAAAATATCTCCTATCTCTAAATCTGCCAGTAGACAGACGGCCTTTACCCACCATGGGGCTTTTGCGGTAATGAATGATGGTGATGATATAGATGGGTTATTGCTCAATTTATCACTATCACAAGAATTTTTTTTTTTTTTTTAACTCAGAAAGTTTCTTTAAATCAAATATTTTGAAAACATATGCTGTTAGAAGAGCAAGATAATCCTATTCATGCTCTTATTTGCATTTGAAAAGAATATTAATAAAATTCGTTCAAAAATTTTTTATTTTCGTGATATGGCTATTTTTTTTCTGCTTAAATCTACAGTATTGTTTAATTTATCTGAAATTGTTTATTTTACTTTTTTAATAGAGCAGATTTTTTTGGGTCACATCTAATTGTTAACGAACATAAAACATAAAAAAATTCCATTCACATTCCAAGCTTTGTTGACAAGGAATCCAAAATATTTTTGTTTGTTCTTTTTCCCTACACTGAAACAGAGAGGGCAGCTATCAAAGCTTCCCTTTTAATGGTTCCGCGCAATCTCTAATGAATGGAAGCAGCGCACTTGTCATCCAGATAGAATGTCTCACTGGAGCTCCGCATCTTCTGATCGGACCAATGACCTTGGCGCCGGCAAATCGATACGGGAGCAATTTCCCTACTGCGTTTTTTCTCCCTTCAGCCGCGATGGCGGAGGTTTATTTCAGAAAGGGAGGAAATGAGGATGATGTATTGGGTAAATTTCATTTGACTCATCGACTGCAGGGAAAGTATATGTTTCAATTATTATTATTTTTTTTTTTTTTTTAAAGCGTTATTAGATTTTGCTTACTTTATTAGTCTGCCATACTTTACAGGGGTAAAAATGTATGAATAAGGATAATGTTTGATTATTGTGGGAGGATAAATTTGTCACATGAGGGTTTAACATGAAAAACTAATTTTTTTAAGTAATTTTATATGCACAGGCTATATATAGATGTATATATTATTAAGTATTAATCGATATATCTTAGTAAATTAAAAAAAAGCAATTCAAATAACTATTATTTGTCTAATGAGTAATTTATTTGAATTCAATTTTAATCTAACTGCTATATTATTAAAAATAACAGTTTAATTATTATAGAAGTGATCGAATATTTTCAATGAAATAATAAAAAAAGTAAATAAAAGGATCTAACATGCACAGAAAAAACTACCGTTATGAATATATGCCGAGAATTTTTATTCAACTAAATTAAGGGGTCGGTTTCTATCAACACTCCATAGATATGTTTTTTTTTTTTGTTTGGTGTGTCGCTCTGCGGTCATTTTGTGCTAATTAGACCGGACCTAAACAGTTTAACGTGAATTTAGAACCACTACCAATATCCATGCCACCGCCAGGATTCGAACTTAAAGCCTGGTACCAAAGGCAAGAGCGCTAGCCAATTGGCCGTCAGGCTGCCACAGCCTAGGAGGTATGCTTATACGGCAAAAAAGCACTCTTTCGGTAGCCCTGCTTCAAGCGATAGAGGTCTGATAGTCGAGTGGCTAGCGCTCTGCAGGTTTCGGGTTCGAGTCCCGGCGGTGTCATGGATGTTTGTAGTGGCTCGGAAATCCACTTTAAGCCGTAAGTCCAGATCTCATATGATCGTAGAGCGGCTTTATAGCCTAATCACCCATCATTCCGAAATTGTAAAAGGGACAACTCAGCTCTAGGCACAGTGAAGTGGTGTGGTGTGGTAGTGCTTAAAGCGATAAAAATACATGGTCAAATATCGTTAAATATAGCATGTTTTTATTTCTTTTGTTTATGAAAAAAAATGATTTTAAATGAAATGAGTCATTCGTTTTTACGAAAATCGTCAAAACGAAACGAACGAATTGTTTTATTTTCGACATGTTTATTTTTTGCTGGTTGTGTTGCGTCGTCTCCAAATGGATGTTGGCGAAATTTTCGCTCGGATAACAGAAAAGTACTAAAACAGAAATAATAATAAAAGTACCGCAAATAATAAGCATTACAAGTCTTTACCCCATTCGGATTTTGAACTTTGAGCAAATTTCTGGAAGGAAACACGCCATCAATATCTTTAGCAACATTTAGCACAACCAATTTTCCATCCAATATCTTTAGCAACATAAATGTGTAAAAATCACTTACATCTATTTCAGGTGGAAGAAATAAACAAATTCATGCAAAACCTCAGCTTTCTATTTTTAAAATTTTCACCTATGCTTAGATATTCATAAAACTAACATAAGCACAAAATGTGCTACAATTTTTGTTGATAAGATGAAACCTGCCTTATTTATAAAACAGTAAATCTGATATTCAAAATGCTTATTTTGATATTGTACCATGTGCCAACACAACATTGCTTTGTTTCTAGTAAATATATATTTTATACATTTTATTACTAATTTTTTGGGTTGGCTAAGAAAATAGTTGCAGTACATGGTAAAAACGGAACGTATTTTCTTGCCAGCCAATGCAATTTTTTTTTTTTTTTTTTTGTTCTACTACAGCTAGCAAACACTTAGACAGTTGTCATGGATGCCCTTAAGGCAAGCGATGTACCGACATTAGGTGCGTGAAGCTTGAAGATAAGCTACGGACGCGGAGTAAGACTACCTCCGCAACTCTCTATGATCCTGTTAGACCGGGATCTACGTCTTAAAGTGGATTCCGTACCACTACAAACATCCATGGCACCGCTGGGACTTGAACCCGAAACCTGTGGTACCGAGCGTCGGTGCGCTAGCTACTCGGTCAATCAGGCCCCCAATGGAATTGTTTTTGATTTGATAAGAAAAATGCCTCTGTTTACTGAAATAGGACCCATTGCCTTTGATAACTAGCAGACAATTCCATTATCGAAAATGATTATGATATTTAAATATAATTAAAAGGTCCGTAAAAATCAAGGCATTCAGTTTGGAACAAAAAAAAAACACGTAGAGATGGTTCAGAAAAACCATTGCGTTATCCACGCAAGGACATTCTCTTATTATTGTTGCGGTTGACAGCGTTACCCAAAAGATAATAGTTCAAAAATAAATTTGTGGCCGGGAGGTATAAAGGCGCAGTTATAATGCCGAATGAAAGAGGGCAGCTGTTTGAAGCAGCTGTCAAACTGCAGTCTGTCGCAATTTAAGCAAAGCCTAAGTGTGAAACTCAGAAAACATCCACGCTTCACCACGTTTTGTGGAAATGTGGACACATTTAAACGTGTTCTTGCCTATTCAATTATTCAAATGGAAAAAAAAGAACGTAACGCAGGTCCGTTACCAATTGACATTAGTATCTTTTTTCTGCATGACATTTTACTTTTTGATTAGTTGTGAAGTAATAATGAAGCAGATTAATATTTAAATGATAAGATAATATTATCTTTATTAGTAAGATGCATATCTTAAATAAGAAAGAAAAATGGGATTGAGTTATTTTATCATGTGTAAACATTACGTTATCCTGGTATGATGGTTGGCGATATCAGCTAAAATGTTTTCTTTTTAATGTAGCTGGCAAATATTTAGACAGTTATCTTTATGCCACAAGCAAGGGCTGCACCGATGTTACTCATTTAGTACTACCCAGGGGGCACGTGTAGTTTGAAGATAGGCTACGGACGAGAGTAACACTACCCCCACAACGCTCTACGATCCTATTAGACGGGGACCTACGATTTAAAAGGATTCGAACCACTACAAACATCCATAGCACCGCCGGGACTTGAACTCGAAACCTGTGACATCAAGCACCAGAGCGCTAGCCACTCTGCCATCAGGCCCCTTCAGTAAAAATGTGAGGCTAACAAATAAAATTGAGATTTGTAAAATAGGGTTAAAGATTTATATTACAGAACTTATTTTTGAAATGATATGGAAATTTCACGAATCTTTTATAAAACTAATGGATATGATTTTATGCATTTTAATAAAAATTTATGACAGCTACAAGACCGAAAATACACGGAAAATTAGCACGATTTGCAGATAAGCCCAAATTTCCAGTCGAATAAAGTAAAAAGCCAGGTGAATATTATATATGAGAGCCTAGTCATTAGAAAATTGTCACCCTATTACAATTTTAGTTGTAATATTTCGATGGCTTTTGAATTTGGTTGATTCACAGTTGCTTCATAGATTAGCCGTACTTATTGTTATTTGATATCGTAACGTTTCTTGGTTTGGCAATAGTCAACAGATTTTTACAGTTAGCTTTCTTTGAAAATGGCGTCATGCTCCGGTTTGCAAAAGATGAGTAATTGTTTTGTTTTGATTTATATGAATAATTCTTTCTAATGTGTCAATGATTTTTTTTATATAATCTTTATAAGTTAATCTTAGCATTAGAAGTAGTTTTATTTTATTACTCGTTGTAATTTAGACAAAATGTGAGGCTGAATCACATGTCCATTACGATGGACACGTGATTGATCTAGTTGGGATCTGAAAGGGTTAAGAAACAGGAGGATTATTGCAAACCTATAATCACTATTTTTAATATATTTTACATTTTGTGGTGTTATTTTTTGTTCTAAAGCAGCTGGCAAACACTTAGCCAATTGTTTTTGTGGTGTTATGAAGATGTATATAACATTTTTTTTTTATTTATTTCAAGAGCATATCTATACATAAATCAAGCGGTTTCTTACACGTATAGTAAATGTTATTTTTATGACTTTGTTATATAGGCAGATAACTTTTGAAAAATCCCTTGTTCATCTTTATTTTGTCCTACTTTTTCTTTGATTTTTGTCATATATATATATATATATGAGAATATTATAGTAGGGAAAACATTTTCTCCCCAGAAATACATTATATTGCTCAGCCATTTTATTTAGAAAATCACGTATTTGTTTTGTTGTTGTCGTCGCATCCCTCATGGAAGGAGGGGGGCAGTTTCTGTTTTTTGATGGAGCATCAATACGTACAAGTTTGACTTCTGGTCCGTGTCGCTGAAGAAGGAGGGCAATGCCTTCCGGATGGACTTTTAGGGGGAATTATCACCCGCATTTTCATATCATATGGGAGAAAACCCGGAACACCCTCACCAAGTAGTCTGACCAAAGAGGCAGGATGCTGAATATCACAAACTCCACGAGTTTCGTTTTTGAAACAGTATCTACAACAAGGCCGCCAATGGATTGAACCTCCGCCGTAATGCCCACCAGCGGCGCATGTTGCCGTCGAGTCACGAGTCAGTAAGGTATTGTTATAATTAACTCAATGTATCCTCCACAGGAAGGAAAATATACAGAGAAAGGCGCCATATCAAAAGTTTATTTTACCTTTGTAAAAATTAAATTATTATTCAATTGTTTTTATGGAATGGCTAATTTTGGTTCTGTATAGTATTTCTTTCTTTTTCGTTATGTGCTTTTCATTTCGTTGTTTTATCATGTCCTTCCCTAATATGTCATTACCAATCTTCAAAATACATTCAGAATAGCTCGAAACAAAGCTTAAAAGAGTTCAATAGATTAAATGATGAATTACATTTTCGTATTTTTTTCCTGCAACATTTTCACAGGAGTTCTTTTTCGTCATCTGATCCAGATCTACTTAGCCCCGTGTGGGTCCCGGCTGGAATAGTCACACTGTAGCCCATGCATGTCGTAAAAGGCGACTAAAATGGGTACCTAGTGCCCGAGGTATAACCGAGGTGGGGTAAAGTCAGACTTCTTCCTTTGGGTGTCCTATGTCTTTGTGCCGCAAGGTTAACGACAGAAAGAAGTCGCATATTTTACCCTTTATCATGACTGGCAACTGGCGTACCGTTTACGGAGTACCAACAGGGAAATACCACTTAAACCTCCTCATCTTAGTTCATAAATAGGATTTTAATTTTAATTGGATGCTTAATTATTAGTATAAAAAATTACAAGATAAAGTTTCTAAAATTCAAATAAATGGTACTCAAAAGTTATAAATACTAAAAATAAATAAAAGTAAAATACAAAATAAAATAAAAATTAAAAAAAAAAAAGAATTTAAGTTAAGTTAAAATTCGGTACAATTAGGGACCCGTTGTCGATGCCACAAGACTATTGAAAAAGTAAACAATGCAGTGAAAGGGTTATGCTGAATGGTGGGAGCCATGGTGGTGATCTGAAAAGTAAATAATTATTACTCCACACACACAAAAAAAAAGGCCGATATCAGAACCGATGCTCTTTTTATTATATTTTCTCTTTTTTTATATATTTTTTTATCATGACCATACGGGTTCATGGACTTGGTTTAGATGCTGCCGTCAACTCAGTGGAATAAGAAACAACAGATCTACTTAGAGTTGTAATAACTTTCTATTTCATTTTTTTCTCACATTTTAAACACTGAAATTAAAACTGAGTCACAACATAACATTTTAAAATATTATCCCATGCATCTGATTAGAAATCGTAATCTTCAGATTTACATACATTGGAGCTCTTCTTTAGTATTTCACTGAACCTGAAGCTTCCTATTTATTTATTGATCGAAATAGAAACTTAACCTTGCGTATCTTCGCACGGATATAAAGATATGGGGGAGGAAGAGATTAAGATAGATCTCTCACAGGTCAGTCACACAAACAGCCGGTTGCGCATTTGGCGAGAAAGTGCACAACAACTTTCGCCAGATTGAAAAGCCAGGAGAAAACAATTTGAGAGTCGGCCTTCACACTCGAATGGCTTCCACGCATCAACACAACCTCAATTAAACCCCAGTGGGATGAATTGCGGCGGCGACTCTCACAAAGGCGCAGCGGAACACCAAAGAGTTATTGGGATGGATGCGGCAGGGGTATTGTAGAGTCGCAAATATTAGGCTTCCAACTGAAAGGGACGGTGCTTTTCATTCCAGAAAAGGAACTATGCAAGGCATGTGGACACTATTTGATGCTCATTTAAAATATATGTATCTAATTACAGAATCCATACATTACGAAATATATTCCAATATCTAAAGAGCATGGGAGGTTGATTTTATTTACATCGTACTAGAGCTTCTGTACAAATTATTGATAGACAATCTAGTAGAAAAAAATATTGTTCAGTGACACCAATATCACTAATAAACTTCGCGTAAACTTAAACTACAGTTTTGGCAACTGACTATTTTTGTGTATCGTAAGTAAGAAGTAATCGGCGACCATTATTAAAAAACCTAGATCTTTATTGAAAACAGATAAAAAGTTGCACTTCCAAATTAAGATTCGATTCGAAAATCGACAATTGATGACGAATTGTGACTTTTCCTGTATACGCCAGAAGTTTTGGTTTGTCGCTCTACGGTCATTTTTTGTGCACACTTAGGGTTAATTAAACCGGGACCTACAGTTTAAAGTTGATTCCGAACAACTCACAAGCATTCATGCCACCGCCAGGATTCGAACCTGGAGCCTTTGGTACCAAAGGCTAGAGCGATAGCCATTTGGCCATCAGGCCGCAATTACTTTCATGAGAATATTATTGTGCCTATGGATTGATCAGCATGTTCTCTTTACTGGAAACCCTTTGAGCATGTTTTGGATACTCTAGGAGGATGTATTATTAAATAGGGGAGTATCATGGAGGAGGATGTATTACTAATCTAGGAAGATGTATTACTCTACTTAAGCATGTCCTCAACAACCTTTCAGGGAATTGCACTGGCACAATAATGGGCTTTCACTGCCTTATTAAGTTGATAAACATCCTTTTTAGTACGAAACATCACTATTGCTGCTCATTATGTTTTGATTACCATACCAAACTATGAAAGTAATTCTCTAATTGACCTCTACATGGTCTAACATTATCGTTTTATAGGTTTTGTTTGGTGTGTCGCTCTACGGTCATTTTGAGCACACTTTAGGCTAATTAGACCGCGACCTACAGTTTATCGTGGATTTCGAACCACTTACTAGCATCCATACCACCGCCGGGATTCGAACTTGAAACCGCTAGCCAATTAGCCATCAAGCGACTACGAATGAAAGGAGAATGCCTTCTTGGAGAACATTATAAGACAATACTCTTATACAATTATCTTTTTTTTTTTTTTTTCATAATATTTTTTATTTTATGCTGCTATATCGAAAAGTGTTAAGAAAAGCTCTGATATAAAATGCACCTTTTTTTTAATTACATATTTAAAAAAAACACGTTTTAAATATAGGCCATAAAAATAGGATTATGTTAAAATTACTTCATTCATTATGCAGAATCAGGTAAATTACGTTCTTTGAAAATGTGCTTCAAAATAAGTGGTTCTCGACCATTATTCACCAATTTCTCACTTCTATATCTTTTTGCGATCTATTTATTGGGTCTACTTCACGCTTAATTGCAGGCTGACTTGGCCAAAAAAATGTAATATATTTGATGATATAAAGATAGGGCCCCATCACCGAGTGATTAGAGCTCGGTGCCCCAGGTTTCAGGTTCGGAGTCCCGGCGGTGCCACGGGTGTTTGTAGTGGTTCGGAATCCTCATTAAACTGCAGATGCCGGTCAGATACGGCTGTAAAGCGTTGGGCGTAGGACTTACAATCCTACCCCGTAAAAAGGAAACATCTATCTCGAAATCTGTCAATAGGCAGACGGCTCTGGCCTACATGCGGCTGTTGCGCCCTTGATGATGATGATGGCATAAAGATGATAGGTACAGATCTAAATTTTACTTTTTTTACTACACTTTTTTTTTTGTGATTTTAATATCTTGGTTTTTCTTGGTTTCATTAATATCTCGGTTTTCCAACATGCCATAATAAAAATTCTACCCCGGGCAACACAATGGAACAAAATTATGAGCTGACTTATCGGTTTTGGTTTCATTTAAATAATAAAACGGGCAGGAACAAAATTATGAGCTACTAAAAACTACAGAAATGGGCTAAGTTTAGGAGAGACATCTATTTTTTTTTTCCTTTCCAAAATACGTAGGTCTTACAAAAGAGCGAGTGCGTCTCTACAAAAGGTAACGAAATTGTGCGAAACGAAAACACATTTTTTCTTCTTTTCCAAAATTTGATGACGTCAGAATCAAAAAATTTATGTGTGAATACATTTATTTTTTTTGCCTCAAGTCTCGGCAGCGTGCCACTGAAAATACCGTTCGTTGCGCATTCGTTTTTAACTCTCAAGACACGAAACTGCAGTTTATATAACTGAAATATGTGGGTGTTCATCCCAACTTTCCATATCACTGATAAAAGTCTCTTTAAAAATCATTCGCAGAAAATTGCAACTCATTATAAAATAACGAATTTTTTTTTTTAAATGTCTGTCCATCAGCCAACTGATTAATAAAATGCCAAAAATTTCTTGGAAACAAGTAATATAAAATTTTTTTTTAAAGTCAATTCCTACTTTTTTTCACTCTATTGTAGAAAGTCTTTTATAAATAATTTTCATTCATTTTTTTAAGTTTATCTGGCGTCATCTATTGGTAAATATATTCAACTTAAATCTAAAAAAACTAAAATGAATTAATGAAATTTAATTGCTGAATTAATATTTGAAAAAACTGTATTAACATCCAGTGTCATCCACTACAAGTTCAAAAAAAAAAAAAAAAACAAATGTATTTGAACTTGAGTGGATGAATAAAAAAGTATTTTATGAACGATTGAAAATTTGAACAAGATATAGATAGGGAGAGTGTGAACTGATAGAAGGAATTGAATAATATGACTTTATTATTCAGGATTTGAGCATTTATTATGTTTAATTTATGTATATACCATATATTATGTAATAACATAACAATTAAATACATTATGTAATAACATAACAATTAAATAATACATTATGTAATAGCATAACAATTAAAAAATTATGTTATGCAATTTGCTGGATATTTGAAAAAGAAAAATGAAAGCACTTAGGAAGTAGTGGATATAATTCAGGAAAGAGTATTACTAAAGCCTTTTTTTCGACTCGGTTCATTGTTCATTTTGTAATATTGCGATCTCATACAATATTATCATCAAAATGTTAAGCGTTTTGTGATTTTTGCTATACAGGAGTTTTAAAATAAAACTCATGCATAGCAAAAGTTTAACATTTTTTTTTTCGTAACATCCTGCATGGCATAGCATTTTTTCGTAGCATCCTGCATAGCATATTTTCGTATTATCCTACCTGGCATAGCCTTTTTTAACATCCTGCATGGCATATCATTTCTTTGTGGCATCCTACATGGATATCATGTTTTCGTGGCATCCTGCATAGAGTTGCAACTCTAATATATCTGCCAACAAGAATATACCAGAAGGCCGATGGCCTGTAGCATTGGATTTGCGAATTTTGGGATCCATGTCTTAAAACCAACTAGCGACGCCGAATCGAAAATTTCCATGTCTATGCTGGGGGTGGGCACGGGAAAACTCTTAAGATAGAACTTTTTAGGGGTGCTCATTTATAACTGAAGTGGAAAAATGTACGTGTAGTGTAGCAGGTCCTCCATTGCTGCACCTTGCATCACGCTGAATATGCTACATATTTATCATACTAGAGATGAATGAACTTAGGTAAAAATAACATAATAGCAATAAAACAATTTCAAAAAATTACATGGTAATTTTAAAATATCGAATCTATCAAACACTATTTTTGGAAAACTTCTGCCTAGTACGAACTACTTCCAACTAAAATGGAAAGAAACCCGGAAACAATTTCTCATCTCATACTCCACTTTTTTTTTTTCCCAAAGATCATTTGTCCTACTAAATCGACAAGGGAAAAAAAGAAGACACATTTCTTTCCTCTGGTCACTGCAAGACGTTGGTCACGTTCTGAATTCTTTTTAGACCGGGGACAATTGACAAGGAGAGATACGGGGTCATTCACCAAGACTCTCGGACGGTCCGAAAACGGTGTCAGATTAGAAGTAGTGCGTAGGCGGACAAAAGAAAAATCTATTTTAGACAGATTACGTTAGTTCGAGTCACTGAGGAAAAAAATATAGAAAGAAACGATTGGCAAGAAGACAGATAGAAATCCTGATAGTTCTAATAATAATAATAAAAAGAGTTACGATCGGCGAGTGGGTTGGAAGAAGGCAATGGTCAAGAAATGCCGAGATGGAATCCGCATAGCATTATTTGAAATTCTCATTGTAATGATGTATTTCATGGTATTTTTTATTACATTCGTAAAAGATTTAACATCTGTATATATTTCTGTATCCCAAGCAGCAACAACAACAAAACCCCGGCAATGGGCTAAAAAGTTTAACATGTTAATTCTTCTGACGTCCATTGCGATCACTGGTTTCAAAAATGAGGAGATTTGACAGTAATTGAGACACCATGTGTGAAGAGTCTCGCATCCATAGTCAGGTTTGTTGGCGGGATTTTTTCAATTCCTTCTATTAGCTCACACTCTCCTATATATATCTTGTTCCACATTTTCAATCATTCATGAAATACTTTTTATTCATCCACTCACGTTCAAATACATTTTTTTTTTTAACTTGTATTGATGGCACTGGATGTTAATAAAGTCTTTTCAAATATTAATTCAGTAATTAAATTTAATTAAGATTAATTTTAGTTTTTTTTTTAGATTTTAAGTTGCATGTATCTACCAATAGATGGTGCCAGATAAACCTAAAAAATGAATGAAAATTATTTATAAAGGACTTTCTGCAATAGAGTGAAAAAAAGGAAGGAATTGAATTAAAAATTTGTTTTTATAATACTTGTTGCTATATAACATGCAAATGCAGATCAGTTACTTTTTAATCCTTCTTACCCACCGATGAGGTGTACTTATCCACCGATGAGGTGGGTTGACTGTATGTATATATATATATATATATATATATATATGGAATACGATTATCAAAAATAATAAGTAAATAAATAAAGTGCGAATGAACTAACTGGTTATGAATGACATTCATTTAATTCAAATCTTCTGGAACAAAACTCCATGAACACGCAGCACATCTCCAGATTTTAGAAATAAATTTTTTTAATATTTTTTTTTTTTAAATGAAAGGTTTAAAAAAAAAATATATCGAAATTTCTTGGATACTTAACTATTACGCAGGAATACTAAAATGCTAAAACAACTTCGTCATCAAACTATCAAAACATATAAAGAATCTTTTAGATGATGACGATCAACGGCAGCAATAAACCACAAGTTGCCAAAATTGACATTAAATGAATGCAATAGCGGTTTCATAAAAGAGATCCGACTTATTAATGAGCGTAAAAATAAAGCTATAAAGGCAATGTACGAAACTAATAAAAATGTAATTTCCTGTTAAAAACGTTTTTTTTTATTTGAGAAATAAACTGGATGAAGATTATTAAAAAATTAATTCTAAATCTGATTGCCCGAATCACAGTATAGTCGTAACATACGCAACTTGAGTGCAAGAGGGCTCACATTAGACATGCATATGTAGGGTAATTGCTCTTAAAAGTCCTCCCGGAAATTAATGCTTTCCCTTCGTCACCTATCAGCAGACTATTTATATCCGTGAACCAGTGGCAAAGTGCGCAGCTATAATGCAAGAGGGTTGAGGTTCGAATTTGTTGGCATCATTGTTGTAATCATTGCTTTCAGAAACGAGGAGACTCGATGGTTATTGTGATGATGTGTGTAAAGCACCTCGCATCGATAGTCAGATTGTCTGGCGGGAGATTTCTGGATTTTTCTGCCATACGATAGTTAGATGAAAAGTTTTTCCCAAAAAGTCCTTCCGGAAGCCACTCTTCAACACCCGTCGGTGGGCTGATCGAGGTATATCTGAGGGCTCACCGATGTTCCACCCTCACCGTTTTGACTGATGTGTGTGGGGGGCTAGCAGTAAAATGCAGAGAAAAGAAAAGAAATTAGACTATTCATAGTATATACACAAGTGAAGAACACAAAGCCATCCAATGTATTAAAAAATTGTTATTGAACAACAGATATAATCAATATTACATTTGTTGTTGTTGTCGTCGTCGTCGTATCCCCTCAGGAGGGATGCAGCTTCTGTTTTTGATGAAGGACCCTTAGGTAGAAGTCTGACTTCTGCTCCGTGTCGCCGAAGAAAGAGGACAGTGCCTTGCGGACTATATTGGGAAACGACCCCTCATTTGCGTATCGTATGGGAGAAAATCCCACCAGACAATCCGATGCACGAGACAAATTGCAGAATCTCCCAAACGGCATAGTCTCCACATTTTTTGAAACACGGTCTACGACAATGCCGCCAGGTGATGGAACCTCAGCCCTAATGTTCACCAGCTGATCCACAAGTCGGGTTTATTATTCTCTTCAAAATGAATATAAATTATCCACATTTCCCTAATATGTAAATGAATCTATCCATCTTTCCGCTTAATTCTGGTAATAAAAAAAAATGTCGACACTTCAAGGTTTTGTATAAATTTTTTATTTCTTGTTTCTTCAGTTTTATACATATTCTGTCTCATTTTTTTGAGAATGAGAAAACAATTTGTTTGCAATAGAAAACTGCAACATTAAAACAGCATTAATTAAAACAAGAAATGCATTTTAATGCTTTGAATCAATATATGCAATTAGGACACTGAAACAGCAAACGTATAAATGAAAATATTTACATAAAATCATATGCATGCAATTAAAAAGCATATCCACAACTCATTATGAAATCAGTAGCACAAGGTCGAATAACAAGCTGAGCAAAATCGTCCAATAGACCGGTTTTTGACTTTAAAAAAAAATCTTTCTTTTCTTTCCATTCAGCATTTTTCAGTTGATTCGATTTAAAAAACTAACTACAATCTTGTCCTCACCTGAGACAAAAAATCGATACGTGAAACTACGAATAGTTAAAAACCAGAATTATTTTTTGCCAAAGGTTGACGCAGACGTTTTTCTCGATTCGTTGGTCTTGAAAATGTCTAGACAATAAAATCGGATTCTCGGGTTAAAAACAAAAGCGACATAAATTGATATTTCTTTTAAAACCTTTTAAGAAAAATAAAAAAAAAAAAAAGAAGAAATGAGGATAAAGGTAGTTGAAAAATTTCACTTCTGGCTCAATGAGCCGTGAGAGAAGTTAAATTAATTTTTTAAAGTGCTACTAAATTTAATTTAGAACAATTTTTGGAGACATCTCCTCTCTCTCTCTTTTCTTACTTCTCTTGGTCTTCAGGAATTAAATCTATAGAAGGGCAAAGCCCCCTCTCTCTTTATATATATATATACTAGTATATAGACATTTAAAAAAAAATTCAATTTATATACATATGTATATATACCGGGTGATCAAAAAGTCAGGACGAACTTTAAAAATGAATAATTTGAAAACGAATCAAGATACAAAGATACGGTTTGCACCAAACGGATGGAAAAGAAACCGGGTTTTGTGTGGGGAAAGAAAAAAAAAAATACTGTTGGCGACCAACAGATGGCGCTGTCGGATTTCTGATGTAGGATTATGCAAAGCAACAAGTGATATAAAAAAGGAGCAACTGCAGCAGGTAATGGTAGTCGTAGCTTGTATGCATCAAATGCTGTCCATAGTTGAGAAAGCCCTCTTAGTTAAACTTTATTATAAGAATTCGAAAATGCCATTGCCAGCATATCGCTACATGAAAGGTATGCGAGATAGCAAAGGACCAATAACGTCTTCTGCATTGAAGAAAATGATGAAGAAATTTGAAGCTACTGGTTCTTTGGCGTCACGTCAAAGAAGTGGACGTCCCTCAACAGCCGCTGCTGTTGCCACGACAGTGGAGCAAACGGTGCAATCCATGTCGGCGGTTGCTGCACATGGGAGTGCAGTGCTCGAGAAGTTTCGAGGCAGACAGGAGTGTCGTACGGCAGTGTCTGGAAAGCATTGCGAATAACTCTGAAACGGTATCCCTACAAGTTGCAGGATAAGCAAGAACTGAAACCTCCTGACTTCGACTCTCGCCGAGGTTTTGCGAATTTGGTATTCAATAAGATGGAAGAGCAGCACGATTGGCTTCACACTGTGCTTTGGACAGATGAAGCGCATTTCACGCTCTCTGGCGCTGTTAACACCCACAATTGTCGAGTGTGGACCACAGAAAATCCACATGCATTTGTTGAAGTATAATGCCTGGGCCTGAATGGCCGAGAATCTAGTGTTCTGGCCCTCATCGCTCACACAAAAATGTGAGAAATTAGAGAATACCCCCTCCCCCCATGGAGTTTAAATAGGGTTATGGACATGTGGAACAACAACAAACATTTTTTTATATAAGAGACTACACATTTTAAGTGAATTAAGCATTTTAGTTATGCATTTTCATCATTAAAGTATTGAATATTAATTTTTTTTAAATCTCCATATAAAAACAGTAATTTGGGAGTGGAATAGCTTGTTTCAACAGCTGCTTGAGGAAAGAATTTTTTTAGAACTTTTGTTATCACATAAATGAAAATTTTATATTCATCAACATTAAGGACTCCCACTTTAAAATCGAAGATCAATAACAAGACTTCGGCACATTTTGAAAATTATTTAAATTGAAATTGAAAGCATTATCTTCTGAAAGTGGGCACACGATTACTTGCTTAAACAATATTTCCAATATAAAATAACAGGTAATAAATATTCTATACCAGGTAAATATGGCCAGGTGGGTATGTTGGGCCATACCCATCAGGCCATATGGGCTTGTTTCAGAACTAAGTGAGTTCCATCCGAAACCTCACACCTGAAAATCAATACTATGAAATTTTTGTGCCCATATCGGGCGTAATAGTCCCTTCTGATGGGCTAAAAAAAGGTGGCTGGATAGTATAGAATCTGCTATATAAATACCAATGTAATGTAAACTCTAAGCCACCCGGTTCTTAAATGATGGGCATGCATAAAACAAAGCTCACGATGCTCTGTGGTCATTTTATGCACACTTTAGGATACTTAGACCGGGACCTACAGTTTAATGTAGATTCCGAACCACTCACAAACATCAATGCCACCACCAGAATTCGAACCTGAAGCCCGCGATACCCAAGGTCAGAGCACTAGCCAATTGGCCAACAGGCCGCTTCAAAAATGAGGAGATTCGATGGCGTTTGTGATGTTCAGCATCTTGACTCATTTCTGGGGGTTTCAGGGTTTTCTCCCCCAATGATACACAAATGTGGGGGGAATTCCTCCTAAAAGCCCTTCTTCAGCGTCACTCCATAACAACAGAAGTTGCACCCTTTCTCTCCACCCATGAGTAGACAACTCATGGAGTACCAGACATTGAGGATTACAGTAACAATAAATAATTCAGATTTTTTCCAAGGTCCACCACGAACGAAATGACTGTTTTCAGATCTTTTTTCCTTGGTGCAATCCTAAAAGTGCATCCCATATCCCATTGCATCATCCTTTTAAAACCTTTCCGCTCCACTTTATGTTTTAATTATTGTTCCGTTAAAAATACATTTTTGGATCCGCTCTGCATCCACATATGAAAGGTTCATTGTTTCGAAAGGTGGCAAAAGACAATTTTGAAATAAATTCTAAATTTGCAACTCATTTCACTCGACACTCAGAAATAAATAAATAAAAAAGAATTTGAAATGTGGCCCACTTCTCGCTTGACAGTCTGGGGAAAGAAAATTTAGTTCGCACAGGATTAAAAAAAAAAAAAAAAAGAGTATTTTTAAACTAACACCAACTCGCTGTCTTTCCTTTTGCTCCCCCCCCCCACCCAAATTTATCGAATGATTAAATTTTACAAATCGTATTTTTACATCTCTGGGCTCAGAAATTTTAATTCCTTAAGATCGTTGTTAAGACGGGGGATTTTTTTTCACATCAATTTAATCTCCTCACGAGATGAAACTTATAAATTTAACTTTTGGTTTAGTTAAACAGCAAAGTAAAGAATAAATTATTCCTTTTAAATTACTTTATTTTTATAATTTTTTTCTCGCTAATAAAATTGTTAAAATTATAAAGAAAATCAAAATAAATATCTAAATAAAAAATGAAATTCATTTCACGAATTTCAATGTCTCATATGTGAACATACTTTGCTGGACATGGGAGTATACCAATACAACCATACACATGGCAGTATACCAATGTTCAATAACACAAGAAATTATGAAGCAATTGCTCAGGAAGAATACTATTGAAGAATACAAAGAACGGGAGTTCTGCACTTTAGGGTGTCATCATTTGTTTGGCGATTTTTTTCATTGCTGTTTTCGCCAAGTTCCATCCCAAGCAATCAAGGCCTCTGCGGTTACAAAATACTGCGATTTTGGCAATTCCAGTTGGCACGTAGAAGAGATTTGGCGAAATAGAAACCCTAAAGTGCAAAATCCCCACAATTCAACAGCGACAGGGATATAACAAAATTTCGAACTTTGCGACAAGCAATTGTTGAAATACTATAAGAAGCACTACCCAATTTAGACAGAGAAGTCCGTTAAGCCATGGTTAAATTAGATTCTTATAAACTTAAACTAATTTCTTAAACTACACTTCTTTTTTAAGCTCTTTGAAGATATTGAAACAAAAATATGTTTATATTTAGATAGCCAGACAATTCAGAACGAACTACATAGCACATGATTTGATATTGGGCAATCGTTGTATTAGTAGCACATATTCCGCGCCAGTTATAAAACATACATAAATATTAAAATCAGTTAATTTAAATAAAAGTTTTTGAAATAAAGAGTTTCTCGTATTGCGCGAGGTAAGTAATTTTTTTAAATAATAGCTTATACTCATATTTTTTTACTTTATAGCTTCACTTTTTGGAGGACGCCGTTGACCTCTAAACAGGATAATATCATGTTCACACATGGTACTAAGTTTTCCATGTAAAAATTTGACTTTGATAAGATTAAAGGAAAACGAACATGTCAATAGATATTGATTAGTCATTGTATTTTACTATGAGCTAGACTATTTACTGTAGAGTACATTTTCACATATTTAAATAATACAGCTATCGTTATTTACGTATATATTATAAAAATTCGATAGATGATTTTTTTAAAAATAAACTTTAAGACTTAAATGTAAACTAATAGAGTACCGCAAATAATTGCATTTATATTATAATAAAGGCACATTAAAAAAAAAAAAAAAAAAAAAAGTTAACGGAATTATGTCAATACAGAATTGCTTTTTACTAAATTAGTGTTAAATTTAACGCTATTTAATACATTTTATAACAAACAAACACATAGTAACGAGTTATTAAAATAGCATAACTATTTGCAGGTTTGTAAAAAAAAATTACGTAAAATCCTCAATTTTCTTCGTAATAATTAATTTGTTTTGTACACAAAATGGCAATTACTACTAATTGTATTAAGTATAAATTTTTCACAATAAATTTATTCTCCTCTAAGTTGTTATCACTGAAGATTAAAAATCCATGCCTTACAGAATGTGCAAAACGTCAATTAGGCAAAGTAGACCATCGTTTGAAGAGGACATTACCCGCAAACATCCGTGCCAGAAATGAAGGGCCTTTATTTGGCCCCATGCCAATGGCAAGCGAAGAAATTCGGGACTACCACCTACACTGGCAACGAAATAGTAACAAACCGTTTATTAAAAATGGCCACTATACTACTTCCCTACACGAGAAATGTATTAAGAACACATATATTCGGATCATAAGTGAAACTAAAATAAATTTGGCTGGTAGGACTTCAAAAAGAATAAAAACTTTTATTTAACCAAAAGAACTGTTCATTCAGTAGAAAATCCAGATAACATTTTAAATATTCGACATGTTTTTCACTTGAAATGAGTTCCAAATTTTAATTATTAGTAATAAGATTTAAATTAATTTAAAAAAAACAGTTTTAAGTTGTATAACAATATATTTATTTCATCGAAAAACAAAACTTTTGATTTATAAAACACTAATAAACGATTGTCACGTATGCTGGAGAAATGTGGCCATTAAACGCTAAGAACTTGGCCACATCAGGGCCTTTGAGAGGAAAATTTTTGGATACAGAGTTGACAATACTATATGGATTAGAACCCAACAAAGAAATTGAACAGCTAATTAAAAATAGAGCCACTTTGTGAGATACATCTAATCACAAAGAAATCCGTATTAAGACATGTACATTGCATAGATGAGAAACACTATTCAACATTTGATGAAAATTGAAAGGTGGTGTAAAAATTTTAGTTCAACAACAAACAGGAAGAGAGAAGACCAAGATAAAAGTGGATGGATGGTGTCGAAGAGGATCTTGGACAAGTGAAAGCTGTTAACTGGAAGAGATTGGCATTGGAGAGAGACAGATGGAGAGCTGCTGTGTTGGAGTCCCAAGCCTGTACAAGGCAGTAAAATTAATTTAAAATAGTTTTAATAAACTTGTATAAAGATTTATCACACGCCTATAAAAAAAAAAAATTGTTTTGAAACACATTCATAGGCACAGCGGTCTTCATCAGTTTTAACTTCGCAATAAAACCAACAAAATTCAATTTCTGATAGGAATCAAGTATTTATAAAATACACATTATTCGTATCATTTGAAGTATATAGAATCCAGCATTAAAATAAATGCGAGAAATGGATAGCATTTTGGAGATTTGTTCTGTGGAAAATTGTTTTTTTATTTTGCAGCATAACTAATTACATGCCCATCTGTCAGTTTTTAAAACTAATTTCAGAATGCAATTGAAAAAAAAACAAAGAAAAAAACAATAAACAATATATATAAAACTTCAAGGAAAATTTAAACTACTTGAAAACCGTCACGAATGTATCATGTGTGTTGGACTGGAGAGACACATGGTAGTATAACAATGTTCAATAATCCAATAAATTTATGAAGCAATTTGCCAAATATATTTAAAAAACTTCTGCATTTTAGGGTCCCGCTTGTTTATTTGGCGATTTTTCCCTTGCAGTTTTCGACAAGTCCCCTCCTAAACAGACAAACCGGCTACCGCGGTTACAAAATACTGCGGTTTGGCGGTTCCATTTGGCGCGTAGAAGAGACTTGGCGAAGTAGAAACCCTAAAGAGCAGAATCCCCACAAGAATATAATAGAATTTAATATCTCTAAAATGTTATGAAGAAGCAATTGTTCAAATACCATGAGAAGCTCTACCCAATTCAGACAGAGAAATGATGTTAAATTAACTTTTATAAATATAAATTCTTAAGACACTATTTTGAGGTTATTCAAACAATATTTCGAATATGATATAATTTACAATATTTACGACATAATTTATATATTATTATATAGGTTTCATTTGTTGTCGTTTTTTTTTTTTTTTCCCATGGGCAACGGGCGTTGTTTTCCAAGGTGGTTTTAAGAACCACAATACCTCCACATCTTAAGTTAAATAGAAAATTGGCATAAAAATGTAGTTGCTTCAATTAATGTTTTCCCATGCTGTTTTCAAGCACCCTCTTAAACAAACAAAATGGTAGCTGCGATTGCATAATACTGCCGCTTTGGCGATTCCATTTGGTGCAGAGACTTGTCGAAATCGGAACCCTAAAGTGCAGAATCCTCCCAAGGAATATGAAATTCAATAGCAATAGGAATATAACAAAATTTAATATCTTTAATACAATATTTTATGAAGAAGCAGTGGTTCAGATATTACAAGATGACACTACCCAATTTAGACAGAGAAGTCCGTTAAGTGATGGTTAAATTGCATTCTTATAAACCTAAACTAATCCTTAGACACACTATTTTGAAGAAATTGAAACAATAATCTGTTTATCTATTTCGAAAGCCAGATAATTCAAAACGAACTACAAAGCACTGTGACTTCATATGGGTCAATCGTTATATTTGGCAACACATATTTCATGCCAGTTTTAAAACACACATGAATAATACCACGAAAATCAGCATTTATTTTAAATAAGAGTTTTTGAAATGAAAGTTTATCGTGTTGCGAAAGGAGATTAATATGCTTTGATTAATATTTTTTTAGATTTTCTAGCTTCACTTTTTGGGGGGACACTACAGACTTGTAATTAGGACATGTTTACACATGATAACAGTAATAAAAAATAGAATAAAATAAAATGAAACGTATGATGTACATTAGGAAGTATATATCCAATGAATGCGTAATGAATTGGTTGAACATTTTTTTTAAAAGAATAAAGTAGAGCTATTTTTAAAAAACAAGCTACTTTTTTTTAAATTTTAAAAATATGATGTAAATTGATAAAAACGATCAAATTATATAGAAACATTACATATGCGAAAGATAATATTTTCGGAGATTCTAACAGAATTTTCATAGTTTAAAAATGTAAACTAAAGTAATTTTTTTGAAATCTTAAATACAAATAAACAGGGGCCTGGATGGCAGAATGGCTAGCGCTCTGGCGCTCGGTATCACAGGTTTCGGGTTCGAGTCCCGGCGGGGCCATGGATGTTTGTAGTGGTTCGGAATCCACTTTAAACCGTAGAGCCCGGTCTAACAGGATCGTTGCGGGGGTATCGTTACTCCGCGTCCGTAGCTTATCTTCAAGCTACACGCACCTCCTGGGTAGTGCTAAGTGAATATAACGTCAGTGCAGTGCTTGCCTCAAGGCATCGAAGACAATTGTCTATGCGTTTGCCAGCTTATGAGGGAAAAAAAAATTAGTAGTAAATGGAGTTTGTCAAAGTGCAATAATACTTTCAGTTGTTTAAGGAAAATAAAAAAGAATAAAATTTACTTAAGACATACGATCTTTACACATAATTTATCTTGTATACATAAAAACACCATGACAACTAACAGAAAAAAAATATATACAGACTTCGTCCGTAACTTAAAATGGAAGTTAAGGACACGAAGAATGGCGCCAATAAGAAAACAACATGTAAATAAAAAATATGTATTCGGCATGTACTTCAAAACAAAGGCAAATTTGTCTACTAACGAAATTAAAAAAAAATACATACATAAGAATACAATTGATAAACTATGTCTAAATCTTTAGTTTTTTTGCCACGCTATTGAATTACTGACTACTGTGAAACAAGGCATTCATCAAGTGAGAAATTTATGAAGTCTTCCCACCGTCAAAAGAAGAGCAAGAAGATAACCCTACTTTTTTTTTTTTTTTTTTTAAATTTCATGCATTATTATAAAAACAACAAAGAGCATATTGTGCTTGTTATTAAAAAAGCATCTCTTGCATTGTGTGGCCGCTTTCCTTTCAAAAATCTAAAATTAAAAAAAGAAAAAAAGAAAAAAAAAAAATTGAATTTCAAAGGTTTAGGTTTGGTTTGTCGCTCTATGCTCATCTTGTGCACACTTTACGCTAAACCTATAGTATAGTTTACGGTACCTGAAGTTTAACATGGATTCCGAACCACCAACAAATATCCATGCCAAGGCCAGGATTCGAACCTGAAGCCTTCGTACCAGCCAGAGCGCTAGCCAGTTGGCCATCAGGCCGCCTGAATTTCAAAGGAGCAAAACTACAAAATTACATGACTTTAATAAAAATGATTTGTACTTTTAAAACAAGTAATATAAAAAAAAATTTTTTTAAAGTCAATTCCTACTTTTTTTCACTATATTGCAGAAAGTCCTTTATAAATAAAGTTGAAATTTCTCTTACAACTGGCGCCATCTATTATTAGATACATGCAAATTAAATTTAAAAAAACTGTATTAACATCAAGTGTCATCCATTACAAGTTTTAAAAAATGTATTTGAGCTTGAATGGATGGATAAAAATTTTATAAACGATTGAAATTTTGAACAAGATATATATTAGGGAGAGTGTGAACTAATAGTAGGAATCGAAGAAAGGAAATAATATAATATAATACAAACATATACCTGCACTAACAATGGAAATAGATTTATAAAAAAAAAAACGGTCAAGAAAATAAAATGTCAATTCTCTTGTTAGTTTTTAAAAAATCTGCATAAAAAAAAAACAATATTTGTTAAAAGATTAAAGCAGTTATAAAATGTAAAAACTGCAAAATATTTTTTGTCACAACAAAACTGTAAAATTTAAAACACGCACCTTTACACAAATGATTGATGCACAAAATGAAAGCTGAATACATTGAGGTTTGTAATCAAAAGAAATCAACAATTAACACGCCTAAAGAGATAGCTATAAAGTTTAATTAAAATTGTGCTGACAATGTATCTAAACCATTAAAAAAAATGACTTCTAAAAGTGAAAGGAATGTTTGATGTTTTTGGCAGAAAAATACAAAGAGATATTTTTATGGAATGTAGATATAAATACAACAGAAGGTCATATCTTGATTTGATTTGGATTTGCGCTCTACAGCCATTTTATACACACTTTAAGCTAGCAGGTGGGCTAAAAAGTTCGTAGGCTGACACATAGATGGAGCTACTAGTATTAAATCCATATGATTTTTAGTTAGTCCTAACCTTCAAAAGACACGTGTATAAATTTGACAGCTGTTGCACTATTTTTGATGTTTTCGTTGGTAACATCCCCTTTGGGGCGTCCACTGCGTGCATCGTCCTCGGTGCTCATTTCGCCTCGTTTACATTTAGCAAACCACTTCTCTACGGTTGATTTTCCTGGTGCAAAGTCCGAATAATGTTTATCAAACCAAGCCTTGGCTTCAATAGTATTTTTTTTGCCAAAAAGCAATGCTTTATTAACACGCGGAATTCCTTTTCAAACTAACAAAAGTTGCTTCACTAAAAATGCTATAACTTGCATACTAATAGTGCAACAGCTGTCAAATTTAAACACGTGCCTTTTAAAGGTCAGGGCTAACTAAAAATCATATGGATTTAACACTAGTAGCGCCATCTATGTATCAGCCTACGAACTTTTCAGCCCATCTGTTAATTAGACCGGTACCTACATCTCCAGTAACATCCGATAATATAACAGCGAGAATTAAGCGCCAGGGTCAAATTCTAAATCAACTTCCCTTCACAGCCAAGCCACCGCATGGTCAATTGGCTGGCGCTCTAGTCTTTGGTACCACAGGTTTCAGGTTCGAATTCTGGCGGTGGCAAGGATGTTTGTTGGTGGTTCGAATCCACGTTGAACTGTAGGTCCCTGTCTATTTAGCCTTAAGTGTGCACAAAATAACCGAGGAACTACAAACTAACCAAATCAATCAACATATTTAGCAAATTCATGAAGTTCGTATTTAAAGAATGTAGATTTTGGTTTTGCTTGTGCACACTTTAGGCTAATTAGACAGGAATCTACAAAACTCTGAACCACCAACAAACATGCATGCCACCGCCAGAATTCGAACCTCAAGTCTGTGGTACCAACGACCAGAGCGCTAGCCAATTGGTCATCAAATCTTGAAGAATAGCAAAAAATCAATGCTCTACATTAAAAATGGATTCATAATAATGGAGGATATTTTCAAATAAGGTATTTTTGTCCACACAGCCACACACTGAATTGTATTATAAAGAGAGAAATTACAACAGGAAAACTCAAACAAATTGAATAATAATCCTCTTTTTTTTTTTTTAAATAAATGAAAATAACAACACCTGAATTTGAAAAGACAACGATTTTCCAACAAACATCTGAATAGGTGGTATTTCAAACACATCCACATAATAAAAAATAATCATCATCAAATAAGAATTTGAAAATGACTGAATCATCATCAAAAAATGAAACAATAATCATCATCAAATTGGAATTTGGAAACGACAACGAACCTCGCCACAAAGAAAGAATCACGCGATACTTCAAATGCATCACATCATAAAAATGCCATCTGATTCTTTCACCTGTTCTTTATACAGAGATATAACCTCATTAATTTCAGATTAAGAATTGCAACTGCAAAACAACAGACGCACTGCAATCAGTCTCTACTTTTTAGGCGTCAAAAAGAAAGGAAAAAGTAAATAACAGCAATGGCTTCATGGTTCAAGATATTATTGATTTGGTTTTATTTGTCTCTTAATGGCCATTTTTGCACACTAAGAATGAAGACATTATTGAAGTCAAATCTATGTTTCTATCATTTGCGAGCCTACCAATATGTTAATTTCGAATGCTGCACAGTTTTCACGATTCCTATTTATCATGACAATTGAAATTGCAAATTTTACATTTTTAACATATATTTAAACATATACTTTATAAAGCTATTATTGCGAAACATTGTATAGTGTGAGTCTTTCAATAGATATTTCCTTAGAACATTTACAGCGGCCTTATGGCCAATTGGTTAGTGCTGTGGTCTTTGATATCAAAGACTTCAGGTTCAAATTCTGGAGGTGGCTCTATTAAGCTACAACATATGCTTAATCAAATTTTTGCTCTAAGTAATTAATGTCCTTTCGGCAGACTTTTAGCACCTACGCTATTTTTAAAGTTTTTATCCGATTTGGAGACTTGAGAAAGTTTTTTAACTCGTACCTTTTCCAGAAATGAGAAAGAAAAAAAAAAAAATTCAATTTGAATGATATCGACTTTTTAACAAAGTGACCATTACTTAAAAAAAAATTACATGTTTGTCTCGATAGCTTTTACAAATTTTAAGATCAGATTAGTGAAACTAATTGTGATTTTTTTTTTTTTCATTAGCTTATCCTCATAGGCAACAAAAATTCTATTCAATATTCATAAACACACACACATTATATATATACACATAATTGCTGTCTTTTCAAATTGTAAATGTTCTGGTTTGGTTTGTCGCTCTACAATCATTTTGTGAACATTCTAGGCTAATTAGACCGGGACCTTCAGTTTAACGTGGATTCCGAATCACTCACAAACATCCTTGCCACAGCAAGGATTCGAACCTGAAGCCTGTGGTACCAAAGGCCAGAGCACGAGTCAACTGGCCATCAAGCCGCATTTTATGAAGATGCAATTGTTCAAATATTACAAGATGCACTACCCAATTCAGACAGAAATCTGTTAAATAATGGTTAAATTAACTTTTCATAAACATAAACCGTTATAAACCCGCTGTAAATGTTCTGAGAAAATATTTATTCAAAAAGTCTCACACTATACAGTATTTCACAATAATTGATTTTATGAAAATACATATCCACATAAAACTTGACAAAAACATAATTATATCTAAAACAACTACTACTTTTATATAAAAATAATGTGTTATATGTTTGCGAGCCACAAGCCCATTTACCTACGTCATTATCCTAGCCAGCGACCTTGAATGGTGACTCCCCCATCCCCGGTGAGTAATCGCCACGGGAAAACACACGGCTCTCCTGCGCAATGACCCACAACAGCGAGCCAAATGGATTACATCCATGCATTAGACCCAATGAAGTCGCGTCTACATAATGGAGCACAGACAAGCCGCAGTTGCGGTCAATAGAATTATTAACTTTTAGGTTTTGTTGAGAAAAGTATGAATGAAGATTAGAATTCAGAATAATTTCGAAAAGAAAGATGTTCAACCTTAAATAGTTTCTTACTACAACATATTATTGTTCCACTGCAATTCGGAAAATTTATATCGACCAGCAAAAATATTCTCATTTTTAACTATAAAAAAAAAAAAAGATAGTAAATTTACAATAAGAATTATCTGGATATAGGAATGGCTTCAGTTGCCTTTTAATCTAAAAAATCTGTATAAATTTACAAAACTGACCGACGAAAAAAATGTTTGAAAAAAGAGTACTCTTCCAAAATAAAACAATACGATCACAATCACAACTTTTGATCCATGTCATTTTTCGAGAATTTTCTTATCGAAAGTTGCAGTTTTTATTGAATTAAATAAAAAAAAAAAAAAAAAGAAAAGAAACATACATATATATATATATTTGATATTTGGCATTGTTTTACATAAAACATTAAACATATTTTAAAAATAAAAAAAAAAATTAAATTTTTTTTTTATTTATAAAAAAATATAAATACATAAATGAATATATGTAATGCTATACACGGATAAAGCGGATCTGCCCCCCCCATTTTTTTTTACTAAAAGCAAACTCGAAAAATGAGGAGGGGGATCAAAACTAACAAGAAAATTAAAAAAATATCTCTTATTTTTATTTTCATCGGACGAATATCAACATAACACTTTTTGTTAACTTTATTGTCGTTTCTTTTAGGAAGTTCGAATAAAAAAAAAAAATTAAAAGAATACTTTTACATTTAATAGAATACTTTTTTACAAAATCTAAATTATTCTTTTTTAATAACATTTGACTCTTCGGATTTTCCATTGCATTTTGATATATGAACTTGATTTTCCTCAGAACATATAATCAACATAATACAAATATCGAAATAACAAATCATCAGAGAATGATCATGTCATAGGCACGTTTTTTTTTTTCTTTTTTTTTTTTTTTTCGTCTTCCCTTAGACTAGCAGATTGATAAAATACTATTTAGCACGGCTTATAAAGTTAAATTGTACCTGAAAAAAGAAGTAGATTTCCATTTTATAGACTGTAGAAATTGGACAAGACAGTTCTGTATTTGTAATGATGTCAAAGACAGTATTCAAGTTTAGACGATTCGTCAGAAATGCACAACTCGTTCTTTGAAAACACAGTGACACCAGTGCTTTTCAACAGTTCAGAATCGCATCAAATGTTGGTGTTGTTTCTTATCCCACTTGGTAGACATCTAAACCAAGCCGACGAACACCTATGGGCTTATGGATGGAGGGAAGGGGGCAGTTTCTGTTATGATGAAACACCTGTGGGTAAAAGGAGCTCCGTGACGCTCTACAGTCATATGAGACCGGGACCTACGGCTTAAAGTGAATTCCGAACCATTACAAACATCCATGGCACCGAGCTCCAGGGCGTTGGACGCTCGACCATTCAGACGCTCAAATCTTGATTTTTACCAGTTTAAAAGGAAATATTTATAAAAAAACATAGCAATCGAACATAAAAAAATAAATAATAAAAAAAAAAAAAAAACTTTTGTCATTTATTTTCATATATTTCATTTTCACAAATAAACCTAAAGAACCAACTGCCTTGAAAAAAAAAAGGGGTGGTTTTTTTACAATAATTTGCAAATAACTTTAATTATTAGATTAATCTTGTTCATTTTAAAAATGGAAAAGATGTAATTTTTTTTTTTTTATTCTATCTAAGAGAAAAAAGGGGAAAAGATAGTAATAAAAACGATAATTAAAAAAAATAAAATAAATAAATCAGCTGCGGGTCTTAATTTGCAAACGACTATATTGGAAGTACACAATTAAAAGAGTCTTTCGTGATACCGCAAACGAGATCTAACAACAGTCACTACATTTACGCAAATGAATCAAGGGTGGACATAATCATCCCAACTCCGCCCTGTAAAAAGAAATAACATAAAAAATAAAAATCACCTCACCTGCATTGGGCGGGGGTGGGCCTACTGACCACGCAGCTCCCCGTCAGTACGGGCACGCAACAGAACATGATCCGAAACTATCCACTCTGCGTTCGACTTCCCCAGTCCCATGCAATCCGAATGAGAGTGGAACTGGATGGACATCGGGGCATCCACATGGAACGAAGAAGAAGGCCCCTTTTGCGCAGGCGAACTGCGCATTCGGAAGGGAATGAATGAAAAGGAAGAGCGTTGCCCCCGCGGGTTTTGCTTCCCAACAACGATTTAAGTGTGGGTGTCGGCGCGCGGAGGACTACCACTCGGCCACTGGAGCAAGCCATTCTCTTAAACTGGGATACGATGTGCACCATAATTTTCTTTTAACGATTAGTGAATAGTTAGGTTTTTATTGTACGCTTTTTTACCCCCCCTTTTTTTGTTAGGAAAATAAAAGGATGGAATAAAATAAATAAATAAATAAAAAAAAAAAAAAAAAAAAGCACCGGTTCCGATTTCGGTCTTTTTTTTTTTTTTTGGAGGGGGACTAATATTTATCTTTCAGATTATCACCATGGCTCCCACCGTTCAGCATAACCCTTTCACTGATTTGTTTACTGTATTGCTTAAGTTTTCAATAGTTTTATGGCATCGACAACGGGTCCCTCATTGTATCGAATTTAAAATTAACTTTTAATTCTTTTATTTTGTATTTTACTTTTATTTATTTTTAGTATTCTTAATTTTTTTTTTTTTTTTTAGTACCACATTAATTGAATTTTTAGAAACTTTATCTTTTATTTTTTTGTTACTAACCTTAAAGCAGCCAATTAGAACTCTTAAGCATATTTATGAACTAAGATGCGGAGATTTAAGAAGGTATTTCCCCCTGTTGGTACTCTGTAATAGGTACGCCAGTTGACAGATGATAATACTAAAAAAGTTTTCCTTTCTTTGCATTCCAGCAGCGTTATCGCTTTTAAATACAAGAATTAAAGACGGACGTTATCTTTTTTTAAGCAGCAAAATTCGATAGCATTATCTTAAACCCATCATTTAATGTCTTAGCCAGGCAGATGATCACGAGGAAGAGCAGACAAGTCGTGATTTTATTCATCGTGGATTATATTATAATCAGTGTTTGAATAGTTGTTTATTTTTATAAGCATGTTTGGTTCGTATCGACGTTGTCTTAATACTTATTGTGATCTTATATAGAAGCATACGCCTAAGAAGTTGCTGTTAATAATCACACATTGAAATGAAGAAATTTTTTTTTTTTTTTTTGTTCTATTTACAGAGTGATCATAATTAAAGTCCCACTTTCAAACTGCTGTAAAAAAACAAACATTTATCACAATGAGTTCAAATTCGAACTCAAGATACTTGAAGAAGGGAAAACGGTACGGTATCAAAAAAGTTCCAATGTGTATTAATAGAGCGGCATAAAGGAAGTAAATTCGGCTGGCAGTAATATTTTGAATCGAAAGGACAACGTATTTGGCATCAGTTGCACATTAATGTGTTTGACTGTTTTGATTTTTGATGGAAAAAATGGTTTCCAAGTTATTCAACAGTTGTGACACTGTTAGTTTAAAGCCCAACCACCAAGGCAGGCCATACCAAAGTGGATTTGAAAAATCAGTGGAACTTTTTTTTTGTCATACCGTTACCCCTTCAAGAATTTTCAGTTCAAATTTGAACTCATCGTGACAAGTAGTTTTTTTTTTTGCATTTTCAAAGTGGGACTTTAATTATAATCACCCTGTATTTCAAAGTATTAAGTATTCTACTATACTTTATTCATTTAAGTATTCTAGTTATTATGGCCGAGTGGCTAGCATTCTGACGCTCAGTGTCACAGGTTTCGGGTTCGAGTCCCGGCAGGTGCCATGGATGTTTGTAGTGGTTCGGAATCCATTTTAAACTGTAGGTCCCAGTCTAAGATGACTGTTGGGCGTACGGCTTACAACCCTACCCCGTAAAAAGAAGACATCTCATGTTTCGAAATCTGCCAGTAGGCAGACGGCCTTGGCCCATCATGGAGCTGTTGCGCCAACCATGATGATTCTAGTTATTAAAAATCGATTTATTCTCATCAAAGGCAACATTGAAATAAAAAAAAAAAATACAGATAATTTATTTTTCAATAACAGAAAATTCGATCATTTTATCATATTCTCTCGAATTCGATCACTTTATCAAATTTTTGGGGACAAATACATTTATAGTTTGAAATTGGGTGGCGTTTCGATATCTCTGCGTGCTTTGCTTTATTTTTATCTTGATCATTTTCTTCTCACATGACAAAAACATCACTCATTCCAAGATGTTCTGATAACATTTCCAGACATTCCAATACGAAATAGTTTTGGGAAAAAAAAATGTAGTATCATCCCTATATCAGTTTTAGGAAGTCAATTGAATGCTTTGTCTCGGTACTCAGCGCATAAAACACTGTATTTTTTGTATTTTCACATTTCAAACAAAGCAAAATTCCTTTAAGTCTGTTTTCAAAAAAAAAAAAAAAAACTATAGATGTTTTCTCTTTATTTTGTTGTTGTTATTGTCGTCGTCGCAAGAGGAGGGGAAGAGAGTAGGCAGCTTCTGTTTTGATGGAGCACCTATAGCAGGGGTGGGCAAATGTTTTCGGTCGCGGGTCAAAAATCAGAAGAAAAAAAAAAAGTTTGGCGAACCAAGCTAAATTTTTCTAAAATTATAAGAACAACATACAAGTATTGCAATTTAAATATGTTAATGAGATGAAGAATTTCATTTTTAGAAGTTCCTTGTAGTATTGAGGTTCGAAGTGAGATGTACTGCTTCTAAGGAACGAGGCTAAATGCTCATCTGTCAGTCTACTTTTTGAAATAATTATTAAATTTGGGAAACTTACTTTCGATAACGATTTGTAAAACTCTAACTCTGGCAACTCAATTAATTCAACCTGCAAATCTGACCTCATTGCTTCACAATTTACGTTGAAAGGCAGGGTAAAAGTATCCAATTCTATATGAATGGTACTGAAATCATGAATTCTGCGTTCGAACTCAAAATGCAGTTTTTTTCAAGTCATCTTCATAATTCTTAAGCTTCTCTTCATTTACTGACAGTATTGAAATGAGACAAGTCGTTCTTAGCTAGCTGCCCAGCAAACAGATTAAGTTTTAATTTAAAAGTCGATTTATGTTTTGTTGAACAAAAATAAAAAAAGTAAAAAGATCATCAGTCCTTAGAAGAAATAAAAATATTTAATCAAAGTAGAAAAGGAGATGTATATATAATATATAATATTTTGATTAGCAAATTAAAATTCTATCAGCGGGCCGGTATGAATCTTCCGGTGGGCAAGAGTTGGCCCGCGGGCCGTAGTTTGCCCATCCCTGACCTATAGATAGATGTCTGACTTATGCGAATAGCTGAAGGAGGGTAATGCCTTCCTGGAGGACTTTTTAAAGGAAACTACTCTGCATTTGAGTATCGTATGGGAGCAAACCCGGAAAAATTATCACCAGATAGTCAGACTCAAGAGGCAAGATGCTGAACATCACAAACCTCAAACCAGATGTCTCCTCGTTTTTTTTTTTTTGTTTTTTTGAAGCAGTGTCTACAACTGAGCCGTCAGTGGATTGAATCTCCATCCTAATGCTCATCAGCGGCGCGCGTTGCTACGAGCCTTGCTCTTTATTTTTGTTTAATAATATAATAAACAGAAGATACAATTTTTTTTTTTTAAAATTGATTTTTAGTAAATTGTTAAAAGTAGCCTAAACGAGAAGTAAAAATAAATAAACATAAAAATTAAAATGGGGGAAAAAGAAAAAAAAAATATTGTACAGCTTATCCCCCCTCCCCACACACAAAAAAAACAATAATAGTGACTTAATCATTATTTGAACAATGGCATTGTAGCTTATTCAAATCAAGAACTAAAATAGACGAGTGTATTTTAAGAATACCTTTTAGAGAAAAGTATTTTAAAAAGATCATAAATTGATTCTAAATTTAAGTTTATATGTATATATATATATATATATATATAAATAAATTTAAATTCGGTATCAATTTTGATAACTCCCCACACAATTGTGATAAGTGAATTTTTTAAACAATGACAAATGAATTAATTAAAGTTTTTGCATAATGGTATCGATAACTTGTTAAATTTGATAAAACCACACATATCATCAGTGGCGCAACAACCCAATGGTGGGCCAAGGCCGTCGACTTACTGGCAGATTTAGAGACAAAAGATGTTATCTTTTTACAGGATAGGGCTGTCACCCGTACGTCAACACTCTACGGTCATTTCTGAACCGGAACCTACGATTTTATGTGGATTCCGAACTACTACAAACATCGATGGCACCGCCGGGATTCGAACCCGAAACCTGTGGCATCGAACGCCAGATACTCACCCCAATACCACGTAATATTTCAAACAATTCGACAATCAAATAAAATCAATACCGGCGACTGAGTGTAGAATATAAAGTTGAATATAACATCTTGCCTACGAACGGCAATTTAATTCAATATAAAACTTATTTGGAACTCAACAAAAACATCTTCCCTGTACGGATTTTAAATGGAAGTTGATGCATGTGAAAAATGATGGACTACAATGCCATCAGATATTATCCACTCTGAAATCCTTTCTAAAAGATTAGACGAGTTCTTCAATTACCTTAATAACAATGATAACGTTGCGATCTACTGGAAATTCCACACTCTATAGCTTGAAACATAAAAAGAGACCAAATCAATTTTGATCAATTAACTTCCAATTCCTACAGAGCAAGCTAAATTGTGTTGAGTCTTTTCTTTTACTTTCTCTCACCCCCACTTCAGATTGTTATACCCCCCCCCCCGCCATCTTCATTTGTTTTCAATTTCTGTGTTATGTACTGTTTTTGTTTCCCAATATTTACAGAGTACACATTAAAGTTCTGTCCTAACAAACACCTATTCATCGCAGATTAAGTTCTGCCAAAGGCTATAAAGCTCCAAATAGCATTACCAACATACTAATTGTTTTCACGGTTGACGAATAACATTTTTTAGCCATTATAGAGTTCCATCTATCATGAAATCTAGTGCATCATTCTTTAATATCCTATAACAAATTTAAACATTTAACAGTAATATAAAAAAAAAAATTTTAAGTCAATTGCTACTTTTTTTTCACTCTATTGCAGAAAGTCCTTTATAAATAATTTTCATTCTTTTTTTTAAGTTTATCTGGCACCATCTATTGGTAGATACATGCAACTCAAATCTAAAAAAATAAAAAGTATCTTACGAACGATTGAAAATTTGGAGAAGACATATATAGGGAGAGTGTGAGCTAATAGAAGGAATTGAAAAATTGCGCTGGTTACGTTTTTTTTTTTTTTTTACAATGGATAAATTTACTGTCGACTGATAATTAAAACATTCCTTCAAAAGTCTCTATTAACCGACACATAATCTGTATTACTTTATTTATATCAATTTAAAATTTAAAATCTTTATTATTATCAATTTAATACACGTGAAATAAAAGCAAGTGGCAGATGTCCACCCCCTAAAATATACTTAATAAAGGATTAGATGTTTTCCACTTCCAAGTTAATTATATCAAAAACCATATTCTAAGTTAAGGGGCCTGAATGACCGAGTGGCTAGCGCTCTGGCGCTCGGTGCAACAGGTTTCGGGTTCGAGTCCCGGCGGTGCCATGGATGTTTGCAGTGGTCCGTAGGTCCCGGTCACACATGACTGTTGAGCGTAGAGCTGACAACCCTACACCGTAAAAAAGAAAAACGTCTCGAAATCTACCAGTAGGTAGACGGCCTTGGCTCACACTGGGCTTTGAGCCAATGATGATGATTTCTAAGTTAAACGATAGTACTATTTTAGACTGCTTCAAAACACACAACAGTGTGTGTATTATAAACTTGATTGATAAAACTTGAGGACACAATAACTATCATTTATCTAATAATAAAAATATAATACACTTGAATTTTACTTTACGTATAAAACGACTATACGTATTCTTTTTGACAACTATCTCATACAAACCTATTTTATAATTTTCGAGCTCCTTTAGCTATATATAGCTTTCCCATTTTTACATACTTTACTTAATACTTTTAAACAATTGTTAAAAACAAACTTGCATTAAATAGCCAATATACACTCGAACCCGAAACCTATGGTACCGTGCACCAGAGCGCTAGCCACTCGGACATTGTTTATATATATATATATATATATATTAATAGAACCTGTCCACTCCTTCTTTGTATCTCACATTACATTCGAATTATTTATCATGAAAATGAATATAGTTTTCAAAAGACATTCGATATTTATCATGAAATGAATATATATTTAAAAGACACTATATATATATATATATAATCTTTTTAAACTTTTTTATTTTTGCGAGCATTATTACTTTCTAAATTTAATGTCTTAAAAATAGTTATGATTTTTCAGAGATATATAAAGAAATACACAAGTGCTGGCAAGAAATGGAAGAAAAAAAAAGAGCTTTCTACCATTCATTTGTAAAAATTGAAGGAAAAAAAAAAATTATAAAAATTGGTAGCTATGGACGTTAAAACGCCATTTAAAATTAACTACATGACAGTCAAACTTAAAAGAAAGTTTTGTTTTATTCAAAACAGCGACATAACGAATTCGCTTAAAAAGGTAAAACTTGAGCAACCTCCATTAACACTTATCATCAACAGTGTTCGCGTTGGAGGAGAGGCTCGTCTATTTTCGGTAACATATCCCGTTGTAACGGAAGCCGTCCTTAAATGTCTCCGTTGCAGTTGCAGTTACACGTCATTGCGCCACTGTACCATTCGTCGGTTTCTGTTTACATCCCCCCAAAAAAAAAAATAAACCAAGGCTAGATTACTTTTGAAAGGTATCTATCGGTGCGTGGTAAACAAGAATTATAATACAATAAAATAAAAAAAGTGAAAGGTAAAATTTCGTTATCATAGACAATTTTTTTTTTTTCAAAAGTTCACATTACATAAGAGTTGTTAAAAAAAAAAAGGAGTTCAAAAGAATTGGAAAAGGATTTATACAATGTAAAACATTTAGAGTCAATGATAATTAAAATATGGCAGGACACTTAATGCAGAAGAAAGTAATCAGAATTAGGGGAAATATTAGTTAACTTTATTTATAACAGTAAATATTTGTATTTTAATGTCAAAGCTTTTTAATTTTTAATTCTATAATGAACGCAGAATATCGTTTTAGTAAGCAACAAAATAATTCAGGTAATACAATGTAAATAAGCATTCAAACCTATTACTGTCAAGAAATTAAACTAGTATAAATTGTTGATCTCAAAACCTAAACATGAAAGTTTTAGTAATAAATATATATAAATATATAAAAATAAATAAAAAAAAAAAAAATTATGGACATGAATACAATAAAATTTCATATTTCTTCATACTGAATTAGTAGCATTTTATTAAAAAAGCAATATTAAATACAATATGAGTATTAATAGTTATGGAAACAGTTTTCTAATTCTAAATTATTGCCATAAAATCATTATGTGAATTTTAAAAATTCATAAGTGATTAAATATTCGATACAATCAAATAATTAAAAATTAGCAAATTGAATCATTTAATTAAATTTTTTGAATTGTAAATTGTCAAGCAAGTTTAATAAAGAGAAATTGTTCGGTTTTAACTTATTTTGACAATAAATCTTTACATTGAATAGCAATCATGTGCTTTTTTAAATTATGCAATTTAATAAGAAGAAAAATAAAAATTTTAAATTCGGTTTAAATCATGGTCCAAGATTTAATTTAAATCAAAATAATTCAAGATTTTCTTTAAAGTAATATTTTGTGTTTTTTTCCTACCAATAAAAAAGTAGTTTACATTAATTTAAATTTTTCTTACTAACATTTAATTTGGTTTAGTTTAATTTTGTAAATATCAAAGGTAAAAAATTATGACAACAAATTAAAGGCGTGAAAAGTGAGAAGTCAGACTAATCAATGCATCAGGTATGATAATTCAATTATCAAGATGAATTTAATATTTTAAAACAATGATTTTTAACTTAAGCATGCCAAAGTATTTTAAAAAGTCCTTATGTTTGCATGGGAAAATAAAAAAAAATACTACTGTTATTTTTAAAATGACCTGTAAATTAATTTCAACATTTTTTTCTGAAATATATTAAACTAATAAAACATTTACAATTACTTTCAAATTACTTTATTTTAATTAAAGTAATTTTTTGTCATGTTGGTGAATATCTATCATCTACTAATATGGTCGACTTCAATCAGTTTTTTAAATAACAGCACATAGAACTATTTTGTGCAGATTCTCATACATGCAAATTATATGATTCAACTCATCTGAAGAAATCATACAACTAAATGGATAAGTTAAGCATTTTCCCTAAGGTTTCTAATTAACTGAATTACATAAATATATCATATATATGTGCATTGTATAAAATTTAAATCAACACAACTTACACATATATAAATTTCAGAGGAATCCAGGTTATTTAAAAAAAAAACATTTAATTAGATATAAAAAAAAAAAAAAGGAAATTTTTCATGTTTTGCCCATGATTCAAATATTTTCCATAATAAGTAAGTTAATTAAATACATAAGCATGATTTCTATGTCTAAATAATTTTATAATTATTTATCAAAACATGAAACACAGTTTAAAACTCTATCCTCTTCAATATTCATATAATATTTATTTCTTTTGCATTAGATTTTAGTTTCATTTCTTTCTTTTAGAACTATGAATCAAATTCTTTTTTATAATAAATGGCTATTCTCTCTTTCTTTGTTTTTAAATTTCTATCAGAATGAAAAAAAAAAAAAAAAATTGTCAATGAACTTTTAAATACAAATTTAGAAGCAATAAGTATAATAATAAAGTATTGTAGTAAAGTTTATTATAAGTATAATCCTAAATAACTATATTTAATAATTATTTTAGAAGATACAATGTTGTTGCCCTAAACTATAAATTTGAAATTTATTTTTGGATATTATAAGCAAAATGCTATTTGATTAAAATTCATAGAAGTAAAATTTTACTCTGCAATTACAGTATTTTATTTAAAAAGTCAATATTGAATTTTAAAATGGAATGATATATTTTAAACAAATTATTAAAAAAACCTTTTCCTAATAAGAATTAAAATATAAATAATAAGCACCTGGGATAAATTCTGTATTTTTTAAATACTTATAATTCTTATGAAGAAAATAACAAAGATCTACATATTTTATATATTAATAAATTTTTAAAAAAATTCAAAAATTTTCTTTTAACAAAGTTGGGGGATAAAAGGAGAAAAATCAATTTTTAATTAAAACCAATAAATTATTAATTACTTTCTAAAGTAAAGTGATATTCCTCAATTTTATTGTTTTTTTTTAAGCAATAAACTATAGTGAGTTATGTGGTATTAATATATTACTTTAAAACATTGAGTTGAAAGATTAATACACAGAAAATTGGTATCATAAAAATTTTCTATCAATCATAAATATAATTTTTACAATACAGTATTAAAATTGTATTATTTTAATATTATTTTGCTAAACACACAAAATATATTTTTAATAATTAACATTTTGTTTTATTAAATATTTAAATATGAACATTTCAACTTATTTATGTTTCAAATAAACACATGAATATTCAAAAAATAAAACCAGATATATTAATTTTTTTTCTCCTGTATTGCAGTTCACTTACAGTTAATTAATTTTATAATACATTTAAATATACTTACATATAACAAAATGCACAAGGTCTGAATAAAAATAAATAAATACAAAAAAACTTTTAAGTAAATAAATTATAAAATCAGTCTTCAAAATAAAAAATTTTTAAAATATTATATTTAAGTAATAATAATCACTAAGTAAGTTGAATAAAATGTACTGATATCTTTTGATATCTTTTAGAATTTTAAAGAAACATTTATTGATCTCTATTCTGTCCTTTAAACAGATAAAAACAATAAATTATTATTATAAAAGAATAAAATTTAAGCTTTTAATATATTAAAAGTTGAATTTAAAAAATTTATTTAAATGAACATTAAGGGTAAAAAAAAAAAAAAAAAAAAAAACTTAAAATTATGCATCTGTCTAAAATCTAAATGTGTATCACTATAGCTTATTGCATCTGTAAAATTCATGGTTAAATAGATGAAAACAAGAAAGAAACAAGACAATTAAAATAAAAAAAAATACACACTAAAATGACACTTTTCATGAAAAAATTTATTACTACTACAAAAATTTCATAACATTCAAATAAATAAATTATGAATTAGAGTATATCAGTAAATTTGATACAGTATACTAGCAACAATTCATGGGAAGAACTGTAGAACATCTTAATCATAAAATACTCAGTGTAGATATTTTTATTTTCTTTAAATTTCATATATTTAATGAACATTTGTGTAGTTTGAAAATCTTATTTTAAAATAAAAAATATTTTTACTTAACAGGAAAATGCAATTTATTCATATAAACACTATTTAATTTCATCAAATAATGAGAAACAGTGCAAAAATATGTCAATATATCAATACATATACAGTGCAAAAATTTGTCAGCATCATGATCATGCAAGTAAAAATATGTCAATATCAAAATTCAATAAAGAATCTACTTAAATATTTTTAGAAAAAAAAAAAATAATAATTCAAAAATCAAAATTTTCAAGAATTGTTTTTTAATAAGATCAATATACTGCAATATATCACAGAAATTTAATTCTGTTTTTAAAAAATGTTTATTTCTCAAAATAAATTCTTTAAAAAATTATACATATACTGTATACTTCGATGCATATTATTTACATACGAACATGTTAATATTGACAAAAACAATTTAGTCAAAATGTACAAAAAAAAAATTGTATTTACAAATAATTGCTTAGGTGGACATCTTACACAAATGAAAATATTACAAACTAAGAATTACTCAAAATAAATAAAGGAAGGATAAAAAAGCAAAACGCATCTCAGTACTAGGAAAAAAAACCAAAAATAAAACTACAACAATAAACATAAACAACGCTATTCAATTAAAAGGTAAATTATCTCATTAAATCTATCACCGATGTTTTAATATAATAAGCGAACAGCTCATAAATGACTCATTTAAAGCGCCGTACGGCGAATATTATTTATGAGGCAATATTGACTCAGTTACTATTTCCGCCGAGAGAAAACGAGTATGACTTCTCTTGACACTTCAAACTTACGTTATCAGCTTATGAGGATATATTTCTCTGTAAACATCTTTAAAAATACATACTTGATAAACAAAGTGATTGATGAATGTAGCGACGAGCGGTTAATCCCCTCCAGTATGGATTTATTGTTTCGTTGAATGGTGCATAAAATATGTAGAAATCAATTATTTTAATAACTTTTTTTCAGATCAAAAATTTTCTCATAGCTCTTTTACATCAGAGATAAATATGAAAGAAAACAACAAGGACCCAGCCCTAATTTACGACTAAAAATATTGAATTGGTTTACAGAGCAAAGAAATGAACATCTTACCTCATCTTTGTGTTCCAAACAACTATCAGTTGTAAATTAGAAAGGTAGTAAGCAGAACTTCACTACTTTTAACAAGAAAACGAAGGCTTCTCTTCAACAACTCTTCATCTTTTTTTTTTTTTCAGAATCTCGGATTGCATCGGCTACGATCCGAAGCTAACTCGGCACTAGAGGGCGCAATGGTATACCGGAAGTGTGCTGCGGAAGTTGCCACGAGAAAAAATATTATGCCGATAGTTTCGGAAGGAAGGATACGTGTGCTTATAATTTTGACTAGAATAAATAGATCATTATCAAAAGCTCATTTGTTATATCGGTACCCATTATTTTCACTTAATACTGTTTAACAATTACTCTGAACATTCCACGACCACCAAGATGCCTTATTGTTTAACTTGGGAAGAATTTGCAAAAGCTGCAGAAAGATTGTACATTAATGATCCAATGAAAGTAAGAAAACTAGTTGGACCTTCTTTTTTTTTATTGTATTATTTGCAGCCTTCTAATTTATAATGTAAGAAAGAGAAAAATGTTTAAAATATCATATTGTGTATTTCTAACGTTTGCTTATAATTATTTTCAGTAGAATTTAAATTCTATGGGTTTTTCGTCGAAAGCCATTTTTCTACACAAAATTAAGATAAAGAAATTCCTGTTATTATTAAAAAGTAAAAGGGAAACAAAATTTATTCAGAATTTGTTTATGGAATTTATAGTCAAGTCAAGTAAAGGAATTATTGTAAATCTTAATTATTTTTAAAAAGTGTAGTTTTTATTGAAACAATACTATTAGTTATTTTACCTGCCTAAATTACATTGTGATATCTTAGTCCTTGCTTGTCAACTGAACTTTATTTTTAGTTCGGTTAAAAGAAACACATAAAAAGTGTTCCTAAACCTCAATTTTTCCATTCTAAGAGTGATTCATTATTTAATTCCATAGATTCTCCCTGAAATTCTTTTAAAATTTATTATATCTTAGTTAGAAGTTATTCTTGCAAAAGTGTTCATATCAAACCATTCAGTATAATCAATAGATATTTTTTAAAAAAAACTTTAATGATTGATCTAAGATAATTATATTTAAAAATTTAATTTTTCATCTAAGTATCCTTTTCTTATAATTTTGATTTGTGGCTCTTATTAGTTTTATAATAAATATATTTTTTGGTAATTTTAATATATTGCTTTTTCATAACAATATAAAAAAAATCTCCATTTTTCATAACAATATAAAAAATATATGCAAGTGATATTTGATTTTGAAACAAATCAAATTATGGGATTCATATTTTTTATGAAAGATTTGATAAATATAATAACCATAGAATTAATCACTAAAATAATCAATCTTTGAAATGGTGTAAAAATTTAAGGTATTTAAATATTAACTGCTTGTCAGCAATTGATTGTTGCTATTGCTAATTCTCAGTCAGTTTTGTAAAAGTTCAATTTTCTGGAAAATGTTAATATGTGCAATCAATCATTGATAGTAACATGCACCGAAATTATTATGAATGATCTATCGTTGGAATACTGTTAATATGAAAGTCTCTAATTTAATTTTTTATTAATAATAAACATTTTTTCCCTTTATACGTGGACATAAAAAGCTTCAATTGTCAAATATTTTTGATAAACAATGAGAATTTAAAAATTAATAGCTAATTACATATCAAATCATGAACCTATAGTTTAATTATAGATTTCCTCCTAATATTAATTATTCATTAGTTAGTTATAATGTAATAGAATGTCATAGGATTGTGATGTCAACTTTTACAGAAAAGACATGATAAAAAAATGTTGCTGAAACATAATAAAGGGTCCATTGAAATAAGATCTTATTAAAATTAACATATTTTGTCGTGTTCTATCAGTAATTTTCAGAACATGTAATTTCATAATATATAAAGAATCAAACAAACTCTATTAAACGTTTTTGATTGCCTTTAATACTTTTGAAACTATATTGGTGTTTAAAACTAAGAGAATTTTGATTTTTTTTTTTTTTTTTTTAAAATACTGAATGAAAGTAAAACTAATATTTTTAAATGATGCAAATGTCTAGATTGATGATTTATATTTAATTTTAAATCTGGATTTTTCCCAATATAATTGCAAATATATATTATATTACAATAATCACAAAATATGTATGGTTATTACTCTATTTTAATGGAAACAAATTTAAAAATACTTCGGAAAAGAACGTTTTTAATGTGCCTATTGTCAATTTTGAAATAAAAATAGTATATTTTAAAAATTTTTTTTACCTTTTACACTATATTTTGAAATATTTAAATATGCATTTTTTCTTTTCAGGTTAGATTTACTATGAAGTATCGCCATTGTGAAGGCAAGATAGTGGTTAAAATTACAGATGATCAAACAGTATGTATATATAAATATTTTATAAGTTACTAAAAAGATTTTTATTTAATTATTTTAACTTTATATTTCTTATTCATCAGGATATTTCAGTTTAATTTCCTTATTGAGTTTTTGATTTTTTTTAAAATTAGTTTAATTACATATGTTTTAATAATTATGTGGCAGTAATATCAAACTTTTACAAAATACTCCATTTTTTAAAGTATGTTGGACATAATTATACAAAAGTGCATTGTTATTAAGAAGAGGGGAGAGCACAATTATAATTTAATTGTGTAAATTCTGTCTAATAACCTCTTAAATAATTTAGTCATTTTAATTTTTATAACTGCTGCATATATATCGGTCTTTATTTGATCACAGTATATTATTTTAAGTCATTAAAAATTAAGATACTGAAAAATTAATTATATACAACTAAGTCTTCTTTAAAATAAATTGGATTAACTTTTATTAGTTTTTTAAAGTTACATTTTGAAAAGAATATATATTAATTTTTTTAAATATTTAACATGTCCAATCATTCAAACTAATTAAAAAACATAACTGTTTAAGAAATTGTTATTTATTAAACATATCGAGAACTTAAAAATAATCTTAATCTTAAAATAACTTAATAATAATCTGTGTGTTCAAAACCAACAAATAATAATATAAGAGAAATTGAATTTTTATGTAAAAAAAAATAGTATAATAAGCAAAAATTATATAATTTTGCTTTTTAATAAACATTGGAAAATGCATCAATTGATTTTTTTTTTTTTTTTTTTAAATTTATTTACAACTAATACTTTATTGTTATTTACATAACTTTTCAAATGCTATTTTAATGCATTTTTTTTTATATTTCTGTTAGTTTAATTAAAAATTATTCTGATCAAAATTATTTTATTTTAATAATTTGTTTTCATGAGATATGAATATAAGCAAATATATTCGAGATTTAGTATTTAAATTGTAAATATTATCCATAAAAAGGTATATGTTTTTTAATAATGCCTACAGAGAATTTAAATTTGATAGAAAGTAATTTTTGGTTGTGTTCATTATAACGGTTTAAATGAAATTGCATTTGATGATTAATAGATTGTGTACATTGCATGTCCTGGCAATTTTTAGATTTCGTAATCAGACCATAATTTTTCACGAAACTATACTAATATGGCAAATATAAAAACTTTTTAAAATTTGTACTGAATTTTTTTTTTTTTTTAATGATTCATTGTATTTTAAATATAAGTTTGATTATTTATTTTTTTTCCTTTCAGTGTTTGATGTATAAAACAGAACTTACACAAGATGTAAAGAAGTTTGAGAAATTGTCAAGTCAATTAATGAGGCATATGGCATCTAAAGAAAAATAGTATTTTTTAATTTTGTAATATATAAAAGGGCTGCTGTGTAAATATATATTTTTTTATAAAAAATAAATGTTATTTCAACCATTTCATTTTTTATTTTCAGTATTGATTTAGTTTTAACTAATCTCAAGTTGATAAAACATTCTTAAATTTATCATAAGTCAGTAATTATTTTTACAATTTAAGATTATCAATGTGCCTTATGCGATATATTTAATAAAATGTATGTTCTATTTATTTTTTATTAGAGGAGAAAAAAAGGATATTATAAGTTGCTTTTTATCTTACTTTTTTTAATCTACCTTATAATATATATTTCAAAAATTAATTTTTCTCCTTCTTTTTAGAATTATATATGGCACATAATATTTTAATTTGTAATTTCAACTGCTAAATTCAGAGTTTTGGGGATTTAATAATCAAAAGATTTATGCTGCATTCATAATTGTTTCTCGTGTTTATAAACCTAAATATGTTTATGTGATTTTAGCTAATAAATAATCTTAGCTATAATTTTTCTGATAATCCTTTAATGGTACTCTCACTTTAAATTATCCAGCTTTGTTCTCAAAATTATTACTATAATTTAAAAAATAATAATAATTTTCTTAACATTTTGCTTTTGATTGGAATTATTTACTTAGTTATTAGATTTTTACCTAATTTGCATTTAATTTGGAAGAATTAATGAAAAGAGATTAATTAAATAGTTAATATTTTTTATATCCATAGATATATTTAAATATAATAAATGCACATACATTAGTATGCTCTTTCATTGTTATTCATATTCAATGATGGATTTCACTTAACTATTATCTTTAAAGAAAACAAAAATGCAAAAAGATTGAAGAATAAAGCTCTGTACATTACAACAAAATCAAATTCTAATTACATGCAGTTTGCTGCATTTAAAAGCATTATTTGAAAATGAAAAGGAGGCAAAAAAAAAAAAGTAATTTCACATTCATTCTTACTCAGGTTTCTTATTTTAAGGTTACAAAATTTGAAAATAAACAGCATTCAAGAGAAAATTCAAAATTCTCTTTGTATTCAAATTTCCCATTTTCAGCATTTAAAAGTATTAATATTAGAACCTGTATCATTGTTTTTTGATTTCATCTCCTAACATACAATTAATATTAAACATAATTTTTATCATACAACTTTTATTTCAAAAAAGTGCTTTTTATAAACGTTAACTTTATGATCTTATTACATTATTTTTTTATAGTGTTGTTATAAAACATGTTAATAGAGTTGAGCTTTTGTAAAACTTATGCAAAACTATTTGTTGCTAAAAATGTATAATTTTGCAGGAGGCATTCCATTTCTAGAAATGGAATTTAATATTTAGTAGAAGTATTTATTAATTTTGATGAGTTTTTAACAGTGGAACATATTAAGTTTGTTATGGAATTAAAAATTGTATATATATAAAAAAAAAAAATTGCATCTGACATTTTTTTCCTACAAAAGTATAAATTCTTGAACTTTCAACAAATTTAATTTTAACTCATCCCATTTAAGCTGGCTTTGTTGACTTCCAAGATATAAGCCTACATTTTACAATCATTTTATCTTATTCAACTGAAATAGTTTAATAATTTATTTATTAACATAGTGAAATAAATATTATAATGGATAAAATCAATTAAAAATTTATATTACAAATCAAATAAAATTATCAAACATCAACATTTTAATAACTTACAATTGGTTTTACAATAAAGGAACTATCAAATTTTAGCTTTAATGTGTTTCATATGAAAAAATTAAATGCTACATCATTTTTTTAATTTATCCAAAACAAACAATGTTTGAAAAAATAGAATTAACATTTGATTTAAATTAATTAAAGCAAACAACTTTTCATTTCCTACTAAAATTGAAGGCTTATGACATTTTAAAGAATCAGACTAAAGATTGATTTCTAAAACTCACGAGATTAGTTTTTAAAATTTAGCTATTAATATTTTAACACAGGTTAAAACTATTTAATTTTATTATTCAATATATCCACTAATAAATAAATAATAGGGGTTGTAAAAATTTGCCTTTGGATGTTTTATGAGGTTTTTCAGGAAGGGAAAAATCGGATTTAGATAAAATTGTTAGTTATTTTGGCTATAAATAGCTCTTCATTATGTAATGCACATCAAAGTTATATGCATTTTATTTTTTCAATAAATACACAACACAAAATAAAAAAACAGCCAGATTTTTTTCTTTTACTAATAACAATTAAAAATAAAAATTTTATTTCATAACTCATCTTTATCTTCTAAATATTTTTTATAATGATATACATCAATGTCAGGATATTCTTCTTGCAATGCTTCCATATCCATATTTGGAAATGCTTTGAATAATTTCTTAATGTGTTTTCGCTGCATACGTTTCTCATGTCTCTTCACATTTCTCTCTTTTTCACTTAATTTTAATAAGAATTCTGGGACAGTTGGGTTAACAGTTTCCATTGTTGGAAATAATTCATTTTCTAAGAACTCCTCATTTTCTTTCATTGGAATAGTATGTTCTTTTAAAGGAACACTAAAAAAAGAAATATAATGAAAGTAATAATTAATATTATATGTATATAAAGACTTATAAAAAAAATCTTAAAAATCAATGTGGCCCATTAAGAACATCTTTAAACCTTATTTTAATAGTATAATCATGATAGAGAACTTAAATGAAAAAACTTGTAAATTTTGCCATTATCAGTGCATTATTAGGTAGTATCAAATCAGACTAATTATTTAATCATTTTACTAACAAAGTCTGAATTTATATATTTTCTGGCTGACTAATTTATATATTATTAACACATTTTAATATAGCCTAAAATTGTTTGAGATTTGTTATAAAAATATACAAATAAATAAAATATAACTTGTATAGATATTTAATATTTTTGAGCAAGTAAAATAGGCATATATATACACATAATTATTTTAATGGCACAAATTTTCAATTTATCCATTTTTAACAATATTTTTATTTCAGTAATTATACTAGTTTCATAAAATTAGAAAATTGTGATAGGCAAACTGGTAGTCATTGGAATTTAATGAAATTTGATAAAAATATCATGCATCATATAAGAAATCAAGCATGATTTACAAGTTAGGCACACACACACAAAAACATTAAGCTTATTTTCTGTCTTGCAAATACAGAAAAACACAAAAAAGTTTGGAAATATTTTTTTAAAAAATGAGTTCAATATAAGACCAACTTCAATATGGAATAATAGTGATGATGATGGTGTTTTTATTAACTCAATAAGACAGTAAAAACCCATTATTGTGTCAATACAATTCCATGAAAGGTTGCTGAAGGCACGCTTAAGTACAGTAATACATCTTCCTAAAGCATCAAAAAACATAATCAAAAGGGTTCCAGTACAGAGAACGTGCTGATCTATTCATAGGCACAATAATATTCTCATAAAAAGTAATTGCAGCCTGATGGCTAAGTGGCTATCATTCTGGCCTTTGATACCACAGGCTTCAGGTTCCGAATCCTGGCAGTGGCATAAATGTTTGTAAGTGGTTTTGAATCCACTTTGAAATGTAGGTTCAGGTTTGTTTAGCCCTTGTGTGCACAAGATTACCGTAGAGTAAAAAATAAAATGCAAGCTCAGCAATGTTTTTGTTATTTTGGTGTTTAAAATGCCTCAGCTATTTGCACTTCATTGGAAAATTTTTCTCAAAACTCTTCAGAGTGAATTTTATACAATGTTGAAAGGGGTTCCCTTTCAACAAAGCATTTTCATGATAAAGCGATTAAAATCAGTTGAATAAATTGTTGCAAATCAGAGATTTCCAAGTTACCCATTAATCACCTAATCTTTTGACTTTGTTTATATACACTAGCTTGCTTTGAGAAGTATCACAAAATTCTCTATAATTTCGTATATCCTATCCACTTTTAATGGCAAATATCTAATTATTTGATATTAAAATTTGAAATAATAAATGGTTTGAGAGCTAGTTTGATGTTGCATGCAACTGCTGAATCCAAAGCATGATAACCCTTTTTGTTAAAGAGAAGTTTAATGAAGGGCGCTCTAATATTTTTAAACAGAACTTTCTAAATGCACTCAAACAACCTTTGAAATAAATTTATTACAAAAGATTAATGTACTTTTACCGTTTTCTTAGACCTTTTTAACTACAATTCTTAAATTTACAGTTTTGTAGAGCATGAATTTGTTCTCCATTATAATCTTCTGTAAATTGAAGCCATTGTTTTACAAAATGCTAGGTTTCATAAGCTTTTGTATAACTCTCTGCACTAGGGCCATCAAAGATGAATACAGAAAAAGAGCCATAGAGGTATCCTTTTGAAATCAGTTAAAAATCGTTCAATTTTTGAAGCTAAAGATTTAAAAAGTCTATTTTTTTTTTTAACTTGAAAACCTTTATCTTTTGAAGTTCTTAAACTTAATAATATAGCATTTTTTATCTTTAAGTGATGATCGACAAACTCGGCAATATGCTGTAGAATTTCCAAAGTTCTTCTGCCTACTTGCTGAATTTTCGAGCCATTGAACAGCAAAACTTTTTGAATCTGTGTAGTGTGTAAGTGTTGTCTCTTCATGCTGGAACATCTTTAAATTAAAAAACATAAGCTTGTTAAGTGATGAAAAAATCAAAAAATTTTTTTGAGTTTTTAAAACCTATGTTAAGAAATAAGTTAAGTTTAATTATTTTTCAATATATCTAGAATTGAAAGTTATACAGTATTATCAATTTCCTCTTTAAGCCACACATTTTCTCTTTAAATTTTGAAAGCAGCAGTAATTTATGTTCACTCATGTTTCAAGGATATCGTCTTTATCAGGAAAATGGATTTTTCATGGGTCGCAAAAGATTTTTCTCGTGTGTCACCTGGTTTTGAAGTCCAGCCTTTTCAGGGTTATATGGTACAATTCTCAATTCACTACTAATAAGGCAAAAACAATTTTAGCCATCTTTCATATATTAACATTTTAATTCTTCTTAAATATTTAATAGTTTTGAAAAGAATCAATGCTTGGGAAACCTACCTTAGGTGGTGCCATGAGGGCAGTCATCCGATAAAAGGCTGATTAACAGAAAATGAAATATGAGAGAAAATATTCTTAGCGAAAAAGTATTAAAGGAAATCTGCGCTCCATGAATGCTTTGCCAGTGATAAAAACAGAAATTTCACAATGGCGAAATTTGTTGTTGCTGAAACATAGCAAGTTATTAATATCTAAAATACACTGACAATTAGAAATACGTAGACATCCTAGGTAAAAATCCATATAAAAAAAAAAAAAAAAGGAAATAGACTACAATTTACTTGTTTTCTACACAATGAAAACTATTCCTTATTCCAAAATAGATGAATTAAAATGCATCTAGAAGACTAAGGTTATCGGAATGAGACTCATCCTATCTCACCTATAATACAGGAATAAATTTGGGGAAAAAATGTCCCCAAATTTTTGTGATTGTAGCTAGGAATTTCAGACCTACTATTATAAAATATAACTCTAGGACCAATCAACAACACAGCCATCTTCCACAAGTCTAGATTTTTGCGAGCAATATCATGGCGCCTGATTATGTATTTTTCATGTATAAATAAATTTTCTACATATATGTGGTAATTTTTTAATAATTCGGCTACTTTTCTTTTGTTTAGCTATGGAATTTTTCATTTGGAAATTTTTTACAGTTTTGTTCTTCCAAACAATTTTTTTACAGTTATTTTAAAAATTCCCCTGACTTTTACAGGTTCAGTGTTTATCTATAGTTTATGAAACTTATTTTTTCCTTCATATCAATTAATATGTGGAATAAAATATGTATAATAGATGAAGTATGCAGCGTAGTTTTACATCCACTTTATTATACTTGTATAAGCATTAGAAAATCTACATATGTCATATTCAATTAATAATGTTTAGCAAATAAGTTATTCAAATTAAATTAAATTAATTTGTTTAAAACTTGTTTATGTTACACTAATTCAATATGCATGACCTAATATTGAAATCATTGTACAATAACAGTTCTTTTGAAGTGGTAGTATTATCCATCATTAATTATTCAACACAAATAATTTTTAATTTATTAAATGAATAATTTATGTTTTCTTGATTTCGCCAAGATACAGTTATTGAAACTTTTCTGCTTGTTAACATGATATGCTTAAAGCTTTTATTAACACAAACACTATTTTTGTACATTTTTAATGTACAAAAATAGATTTAAAGTGTCATTCATATTTTTAACATGAATTGGGTTGCCAAAAATGATTTTTATTTATTTTTATATACACAGCCAATCCTAAGTCTAAATTAAGTAAAAAATATAAAATTCAGAAAGTTTTGTAAAATTGCATTATTATTTCAATAAAGTAAATTTATAAAGTCTCCAATTTATATAACACACATAAATAAAAACAAAATTAATAGAATCAGTAGTCAGATCTATGTAATCTTTCTTAATGAAAAATGTATTTTACTTGTGAATTTTAAGAAAAGTATAAAAAATAAAAGAGGTTTAGATGTACTAGAATATGCAAAGTAGAGAAATAATCTTTATAAAGTCATAATAATGTAGATGTCACTCTACGATAATTTTCTGAAATGAAATGGAATATAAAAACTAACCATTCAAATCTTCCAAAAGGATCTTCTTTCCAATCATGAGGTCGCTCTCCTGTTTGCCCTGTTTCTAATAAATATGCTTCATTTCTTTCTCTGACAACAGCTTCTAAATTTTCCATACTGATCTCCACCTATAATAAGAATTAAAATTTTATAATCAATACATAAACTAAATTCAAGAAGAATCATACAACTGAAGAACAGAGTATAAATAAACTTAAAAATTCTTAGTTGTAGAAAAATACTGAAACTACTTTTAAAAATTTTATTATTATATACTTCACATTAAATACAGAATATAAAAATTATCACTCATTTATAGTTGAATGTCTAGATTTTAATTAAATTATTTGAAAACATTTATTATAAACAAATATTAACAATACATTTTTAAAAACAATTTTTAAATTCAATAATTTAAAGAGCTTGAAATGAAAAATATTTCATTCATAACTAAATATGAAAATTAATTCTACAAAACTATGAAAGATCCTAAAATAATTTATTTAAAAATGATATTCCATAATTCATTTGCATAAAAGGGTCCCATATTAGATAAGAACTGGAGAGATTTGTTTAATTTTGATTTTCAGGCATATTTTTATTGAATAACATGAATTTCAATATTAGAATGTCATTGATTCTCAGTTACAATAGCAGATTAACTGAGATTTCTATCAATTGTCATAATTATGCAATGGTAATCAACAAAAAGAAAAAAATTACAAATCAAAATATTAAATTTTGGTGCCTAAATGTTTTCATAAGAAGTTAATACTATTTCAATACCAAACATTCATTAATTAGCTACAAGAGATAAAATCAATTTTTGAGACATTAAATTTAAATATTCAATTTTGAATTTTAAAAAATTCTCCACAGTACAAATAATAATAAACTATCCATCAAATCGATCAGGACATATAGTTTAATCAAGAAAAGGGTTTGGGATGAGAAGTGAACAATGTATTCTTTAGGTAAGAGAAGTTTTTGCAATGCATAATTAGTCAAGAGGGGTTTGGAAAAATAGAACCACTGTCTTTGATTAGAGTAGGGATAGGCAATCTGCTCAATGACTGTGAGTGATGATCTTCACAAAAAATGTAAGAATTTCAACGTAAGATTTATTTTTACTTTCTTATTATTAAAAAAGTTAATTTTTACTATGTTAAAAGTTGGGTAAAAAAAAAAAAAGCTTGCCCAACAAATAAAACTACGCAGTATTAAATAAATGTTATGTGTGTAGCTTCCTACCATGTTAGCTGCTTCTATATATTAATGGTTGACACACTACTTGTTCTTAGTAGCATATTATTTTTCATTTCCACTAGATGTTTAATAATCAATAGGAAGCTTGGAAGAGATATCAGAATCAAATAAGGATGGTAGCAGAGGTCAAACAATGACTTTGAAATTTCTGTTTTAAAAATTTCTTTATTAGGAAAATAGTGAAAAGATCAGTCCAGTATGTAATTACCATTTCTACATCAATTTGCAAGTGTAAAATCCAATAAAAGTGCTTTAATATAATTGTACATTCTTCATTGTTTAAAAAATTTTCATTCAATTTACTTCTTTTGTATATATAAAAATAACTCAAGAAAGGTAAACATCGAACATTAATGAAACCCTATTCTACAAGAAAGGAAAGATCGATTGTGTTGATGATTAAAAGGATAAACATAGTGCAAATTGCACAGATGATTTAAAGGAAAATTATCTGATAAATAGTTAAATTATTAGCCACTTTTTAATTGTGTTTTACTTACTTATTTTGTTAATTATTTTTACTTGTTTCTACTGATTTTGCCTGTAGGTCAATATTTAAGTTTACATAACTAATTATTTAAAATGATTGAGGTTTCTTGAGGCTAATTCTATTTTTATTTTGTGTAGCATTAATTAATGATCAATATTTTTTGGTGTCAATTAATAATGGAATATTTTATTATGAGTGAATACTAATTTTGTAGCATTAATTAAAACATTAATATTTTGTTATGTGAGAATATTACTTTTGTAGCATTAAATAAAGTATTCATTATTATTTATTTTTTTGCGTTTAACTAGCATTTGGTTTTAAATTGTTTAAATCTTTTTATTTTGTATCTTGTGCATGTTACAAGAGTCGCATACACTTCACACAATTTTTCAGATTGAGCATTTGTATAATGCTTCAATCTTGAGTGAGAATGTAGTGTACGTCACATTTTAAAAGTCTCAATGTAGAGAGGATTATAATTAATTTTAAATAATTTAATAAGAATTCAAAGTACTCAAAGAAAAATTCAGAATAAATTTAAACAGGAATTAAGAAGGAATTTAAGTTGATGTGAATAAACTTCAGCCGAGAGAGAGGTGGAAATTTTTTGTGCTGAGCATCTAACAAAAAAATTGATTGATGCATAGGTCGTTGACATGAATTGACATCGAGATTTAATCTAATTAAGCTCGATTCTATCTTAATCTGTCAGTAATTATTGTAAATAAAGATGTGTATAAAAGTGTGAAAGCAGTCATTTGTGGAACCAGTTTCTGTCTACAATAATGTCATAGCTGCAAGCAAATTAGTATCATATAGTGTTCAATGATGAATCCAAACAGGAATAATTAACCACCTCATCCCTGTGAGTAAGTGTCAGGGCCATGCATATAACTTTAACATATGAACAATATGTGATAACATTCAGCAAACTTTCATAGCTTCAGCATGTCCTCCACTCATTTGCCAATTATCATGGCAGTCATTTTTCATTAAAAATTCTAGATATTTTGCTTGTATATATCTATAAACAGTTTGTACATTTTTGCATTACTTCCATGCTGTTAATAATCTTCTTTGCCCAGCAAGGTCATGCGAATTGAACATGTATAAGGGCATAGTAGGTTGCCGGATTTGGAAGTCCCAAAAAATTGCAGATCTAGAGAAACAATTGAGGAATACCGGCAGTATCTTACGCATTTTTATCACTCCTACATATCAGAGCATACATCGCTGCCATAGGAGCTTTTTATCAATGATTGATTTAAACATTCAATTTGCAAAATACTAGCCATTGATAGGTTCAACAGCTTTGAACTATTTTTTTATAGATGTTCACGGTTTTAGGAACATTTAATTTCAGTAAAAATAAATTAATTTCTACATGATTTTACTTTTTATAAGAGAGGATATTGTGGATTAAAGTTTTAGAATTTAAATATTATTATACTATTTGGCTATTAATTAATAAATAAATATCTTGTAAATATTTTGTATACAATATATAATGTTTAATATTAATGAAATTACATTAATTATAACTATAAATCATTTTAAATTTAAAAAATTATTCAAGTATTATATTTAGAACTTGCTTATTTTGAGTTTGTAGAAGTGCAACTATGTACTTCACAATTTTAGCATTACAATATGATATGCTATATTCGTTACACCATGAAAGTATAACTATAATTTAAAATTCTAAACGGGCACACTACATCGAAAGTTTCATGATAATTTATTGCTTTGTAATTGTTTACACATTGTTTGTCATATTATTAAGGACAATTATTATTTCTTCATATAAATTATCAATGTTTAATAGTTTAAAATAATTGCTCTTAATATTTTATCCATGCCAATTTTCATCAAATTTAAAATTACAAATTTTTATAGTTTATCAACAATATTATAATTCATGTTCATTAAGATGATATGGATATGTTTTCATTAAAAATTTATTTAAATATTTTCAAAAATATTTACTTATTTAAAATAATTTGTAATTTTACATACAAAATAACACTAATCATAGAATACCATATAGTGCATTTTTATATTTTTCAGACATTGCATACCATTTATATATAGCATGTTACATAAAGATTTAAAAGCAAATAATATTACCTTGTCAATACGTTCAGGACTAGGAAAATATTCTACTTCTTGCTTTGCATTATATTCCATTGTAAGTAGCATATTTTTTTCTTTGTATAATACATACCTTTTTTGACAGAAAAAAAAATTTAGTCATAAACATGGTTTTTAAAACATATGTAAGCATTTAAAATAATTTTCAAAACTACATAAAATATTTTGGAATTATGGAAATTACTTCAATCAATTTATATTAAAAATTAAGAGAAAAAGAATCGAGAAAAAAAATACTTAATTACGAATATATTTTTAGATACTTACAATAAATTATTAGAAACATATTTCTATTATTTATTTTTTTGTACTAATAAAAGATTGTAACAAGGTATTAATATATAATAATTAAAAATTAATATATAGGGTATTAAGCTTTATTTTCAAACCTGCTTTCTTTTACCAAAAACATCTTTTACATACATAAGCACTATAATATGGCTACAGGGTGGCTACAGAAACATTTTTTCATTTCATTCAAAACATTTTCATTTCATCATCAAAAAAATTTCATAACTTGCACATTTAAAAATGAGATAAATCACAAACTGGACAGCTTATCATAAAAAACAGGACGTAAGGTTGCCTTAAAATGAGTAATGATCCAAATTGCTAAACATGCTTGGCTACAAAATCACCGATCGCTCACATTCTTGAAACAAAAAACTCTAGTCAACAATTTTAACTTATTTTTAACTTATTTTTACCAATTCTCCTGATCGATAAAATTCTCTGATTTCCTAGTTATGTTGCCACCCTGAATAATTATAACAGTAACTATGTCATTAGTTTTAATCTCTTGCAATTATAACTATCACAAAGATTTTCTAAGATGATAGAATAAAACATGTATTTCTACTTATACAAAAAAAATAAGAAGTATATGTTTTTGTGAAATAGTTATAGTATATTTTATCTAGTTGAATAAGTGTTATACACGTATAAAAGTAACTTTATGCTATATTTATATGAACATAAACATAAAATAAATGTATAAAAAAATTAACTTCTGAAAAAAATAAGAACTTTTGAATTTATATATTTTGAATACATTTTGCAGATTCAAAGAAAAAAAAAATGGTGTTTAAATAATTATTTTATTAAAAATATTTATGACATTTTTTACAAGCATTGTTTCATTGCATTTTATTTTTAAAATAATTATTTAATATTCCACCAAATATTAATTCAAGCAATTATTTTCATCAAAGAGATTTTTAAAACTCATTTCAAATAAAAGTTTGTACTCTATTTAAATTAACCAGATAGAACTAGAAGAGATCACATTCTTAATGAATTTTAAGAGAAACTCTGCTTTAAAAAACTTATGTAACTTATTTAAACTTGATTTTGACCATAAAAGAAATTTGATGAAATGTTTAATCCTATTTATTAAAAATATTAAAACACAATTATAAATTTTTAACATAATGTAATGCCAGATTTTTAAATTAAAAAAATTAATAAGCTTTTTAAACTGAAAATATTTGTTGATGCAAACTTACCATAATTTATGTAAATCTGAATTACTTTTAATACGTAATTCATCTATAGTCCATGCTCTACCTAAAAAGGAAAAGTTTTATTTTATTTCGACAAATTATTTTATAATTTAAAAATTATAAATTACATAAATTTTTATGAAATATTAGAAGCCACTTTTACAAATTAAAATGCACATTTTGTCTGGAGTATCTATACTAAAGTTTATCATCAAGGATAATTAGATAAAAAGACAATTCATTATGTAAAAAACATAATTCATATACAATCAAATATTTTAATTCTTGACCTAACTAGTATTTCATATCTTCATACATAAAACATGTGATTTGTATCTCTATCTGACTCAAGTAAATATATTTTGGTTAAATTCTTCCATTCAAATATTTCTAATTCTTCAAAGAATAAGTTCACTGCTTCAAATATTCTTTATTTATTTTAATGAGTTCAACAGCTATACTTTCTTTGCTTATTTCACTGAGTTCACTAAACTGCTTTTAATGTTTTATTTATATATTCTTTTAATACCACTGCAGCCACTTTCTTGCAATTTTGAATAAGCAAGCATCCAGACTTGACTTCACTGAGTGATTTGCATATGTGCAAAATGTATTAGGCATGCCATCAACATTGAAGCAATATTAAATACTACAGCAGGATTTTTAAAATTTTTGTTTAATTAAATTCTTCTTCTAAAATTCTTAGTTAATAAAATTCTAATAAATTCTTCATCATCAGTGGTGCAACAGCCCTTTGGTGGGCCAGGACGTCTGCTTGCTGGCAGATTTCTAGACAGGAGATGGTTTCTTTTGACGGTGTAGAGTTGTCAGCACTATGCCCAACACTCAACATCCATATTAGATCGGGACCTAAGGTTTAAAGTGGACTCCGAACCCCTACAAATATCCATGGCACTGCCAGGACTAGAACCCGAAACCTGTGATACCAAGCATCAGAACGCTAGTCACTTGGCCATTCAGGCCCCAATAAATTCTTCTTGTTTTAAAATTGTAACAGTGGTTTGTTCTTTCTGAAAATGGGGCATTTTAGCATGTTCAAATCATGCTTGGAGCATCTGAAAATAAGACATTTGGCCACATTAGCCATATTTCTTTTAAGGTTTATATTCCATTTCTATTTATTAAAACTTAAATTTTCACAATAAAGTACAAAAAATATTAGTTGCATTTAACATTAGCAATGAAATGCTAAATATGCATTAAAAAACAACCAAACATTTAAATATACTTAGCTCCTGATGTAATGAAAAGTTAGTTTTTAAGATTTTTTTTTTTTTTTTTTTTTTTTTTTTTTGGTATACATAAAAAAAAAAATTTTTTATTTAATAAAGAAGTATTTGGTTTTGTGGTCAAATGATACAAAAAACAAAAAATCTCAGAAATACAGTGCAACAGAAATCAAAATTTAAAACTGAGAATTCTTAGTATAAAAATTGAAATAAAACTTTTAAGTGATATGTTTTCTGCTTTTGAAAATAAATATGCACATAGATAATGATTGAAATTTTATGGTAAGAATGAAAAACCCAACAACTACTATTTAAATTCTTGTTATTATCTTCTATCCCTTTTTAGAAAATCGTTATCATTATGTATAAATGTTGTATTAAATACAAAAGTTGAAAAAAAAACATCAATTTTTTTATCTTGCCAATGATAGAAGACATATTTACATTTATTTAAAATATATGGGTGTGAGATTATACATTTCCTTCACATTGATAACCAGAGGTGGGGAGTCAGAATCGAGCATTTTTGAAGGTCAGTTAAAAATCTTATTTGAAATTTAAACATGTTTTGGCCGACTCTCCACTCCTGTTGATAACTCCATTTCTGTTAAGTTCAATATTTCACCAAAAACTATGCTTATATTAATTGTTTTTAATAGATTACAACAAATATATAGAAATTTTACATAATTTTTACATTTCTTGTACTTCCATTGACAAAATTTCAAAAAGATTGGGTGATATGTGAGGGGGAGGTGGAATTTTTTTTTTGTGAGCAAGTATAATGTACACACAACAAGACTTAGCCAACATAAAAAAAGAATAACTTGGCAAGTTTAAAAGGGTTAAAAAAGGCTAAAAAAATGGGCTAAAAGTTAAACTAGATCGTTTATAGAGAAAATATACGTGGATACATTAATGTACAAATATGAAAGAAATCAGAATCTTTAATGATTTTAAATTTAAAATCGAGAATTTCTTATTAAACAGAGCACATTTTGAAGTCAAACTTTAATGATAATTAAAGGTTGCTTCCTCTCTACATGTTCTTCTATAATTTATTTATTTATTGTTATTCTTTCATTTATGTAAAGTGATTTAATTTTAATCTGTATGAAAAACATCCCAGCCATAATTTCAGAACTATTGAATTAATAGTTAAATTCACAGATAAATAAAAAAAGAATACATGTGAAAGTATAAAAACAAAATAAATGTAATTATTGTTTTAAATTATATACCTATTTATGGATAAATTGCATAGCTAGTATTTAAAGTTATAGACACATATTTTCTAAAAATAAACACTACAAAATTGCACCTGATTTAACTTCACTTTCTCCAAAGTTTTTTGGATCATCAAAAAATTCCATCAAATCATTTTTAGGCTGACTACTGTGAAAATATTTTATTTGTGTGATTGTTTTGGGTATACTTTTCGAAACATTTACAATTTTATTAGAAAGTATAACTCTTTGAAACATAATTTTGAAAAGCATTTTTAAAAGGATAAATGTCACAAATTTTCCAGAACAATTATTTTAAACATTTGAAATCTTTATTTTTAAAATAATGAGTTTTAACCTGAACTTATTTGTTTATGGTCTTTAGCAGCTTTAAAACCAAAATAAGCATTTTCAGCTACAATTAAAGTTAGAAGATAGTAAATTTATTTTAAAACTCATATATTTTTTGATGTTAATAATTACATTAAACGATGCATCTGCACTGTAGAACTATTTATTTTGAAATAAAATTACCGGAATAATTTTATCAATTCAAGAAAAGTTTTTATATTAATTGTAATTAATCTAAATGTTTCATAATTATTTAACTTTGTAAATCTGGCAACGAGATAAATTTGTTTTTAATTTGAAATTTGAATTAAATGCCGCTAATAATGTATATGCTTATGCAAGCTTAAATCTCGAAATATTATTTCAAGTCAAGTAAAAAATACTACACATTGTTTATTTACTTCATTTAGTACAGGGGAAAGTTTCTTTTAAAGGTGAGTAATTTTTGTTATTGCTGTTGGGTGTGGAATCGATCATAATTTTTAGTGTCTTGAACCAACATACATTCATATGTTTTGTATCTTGCAGTTAAAAGGATTTAAGGCAGACGTTTGAGTATATTTATGCAAAACAGTTATTAGCGCACTTCCTTTCTAAGAAAACAAATTCCGCATGACTTACCATATAATTATCGGGGATATTTGCAAACATTACTATTATATTTACATTATAAGCTTTTTGTAGTACTAAACTAAGATACGATATCACCAATGAATATTCTTCTTACTGATTCTCATTAGCCGATCTTGGGACATTGTTTAAAGAATCTAATTTTTTTTTTTTTTTTTTTATAATTTTTAACTTCGAAAATGATTTTTTTCACTCCTATATTTCTAATATTCCTGTTGATATGCTGAAATTTGAAAACGAAACTGTCTAATCATTTTGGATATATAAGTTGAAATATGAAATGGATTTTTTAATTGAAATAATTAACTTCAATAATAACTCATTCAATTATCTATCTGTCTTAATAAATTTGCAGATAAAAAAAAAAAAAATTTTTTTAAGTCGGGTTCAATTAATTTATCAGTATTTGGTAAAAATTTTACAGTTTGTTCTATGTTTCACAAATGGCTCATCAAGAGATGCAAATTTTGTTTCAATATTATTGAAAAGGAGTATACCTTGAAAGATATACTGATAGATTTTTAGGTATCTGAGGTTCTTCATCTCAATGTTCCTCGTATTGAAATGTTTTGCTTTTTTTTTTTTTTTTTTTGTCACTTCCTTATTATTTTTTAAATCAATTCCTCTTTCTAAAATTTTTGCATTTTTTAAAATGAGCATCTTTTTCTAAATCTTCTCATATATTTTTAGCCTTTCGAAGTAAAGAATTGCAGGAAGTGCCTGTGTTAGATACTAAAAAAATAACAAAATAATTTTTTACTTTAAATGCTTTCTGTATTGAAGCAAATTATCATAAATTTCTCCTGTTTGATATTTAATGGTTGGAGAGTTTGGTTTGGTTTGTCGCTCTACTGTCATGTTTTACACAAGAGGGCTAAACAAATTGGGTCCTACAGTTTAAAGTAGATTCCAAACCACTAACAAACATCCATGTCACTGCCAGGATTTAAACTTGGAGCCTGCGGTACCAAAGGCCAGAGTGCTAGTCAATTGGCCATCAGTCCGCAGTTGGAGGTAGTTTGCTATACAAACCGTAAACATATTTTAAAAGCTTAAAATACAAACTTTACAAAGACATAAAAAATCATTATTTTGATGAAAAACTTTTTTTGAGGTATATGGGTCTTTTAATTTTGGCATCCTCATGCATTACTCATACCTATTGCCAGCTCTTATGGTGATTTTCAAGCAATTGCATGTGATCCTCAAATTTAAATATATTTGGAAAGGAACTCTATATTTTTATAAAAATTAATCCCTTCTAGATAAAGTATAACAAATTACAAACTAGAAATTTGTAAACTGTTTAGAAATTGGCAAGATTTTCCATAAAATCAAAAGACTTGGTTTGCTGTGAGATTAAAATTTTGTATGTGTGTATTAAAATGTGTGCATGTGTGTATTAAAATTTTATTAAACATCATTAAAACAATTTTTTTTATTTCCTTTGAGTAAAAATCCATCTCTTATTTAATAAATTTTTAAAGATGTGAAGATTTTAGACATCTTATTTTTCTAACAATATTTAAAATTAAAGTAATTCTTTTCTACAGTTTTTAGCATTTTTTGTACAAATAAAAGTATTTCCCCTTTTAATTTCTTTCCCCTTTAATTTTTTTCTTTTTATTTAATTGGTCAAATTTCTTGCTTGACTTTAATAATGTAGAAAAAAAAAAATTATATACATTTATCATAATCAGTAATTAATTATAATGAGAATTGCAAAAAAACATAATTTATATTGATATTGATTTTTAATGATACTTTTTCTGCTATCTAGTAGCCAAATGTAAAATTGTGACAAATCCTGGTTTTTCAATATGTGTGCTCTTATTTTATGTGCATTTCACTAACAGAAACACATATCATTATTATGAATTAATTTTACTTATCCTAAATTGTTTTATTCTACATGACATTGTAACTTAAAAGAAAATAATGCTTTATTTCTTTTACTTTTAAACAGATTTTTAAAAAGCTGATGTTTTAAGGAACTGTCATGGATCTGAAGAATCAATCACAAAGTGGCGAAACTTCTTTAGAAGAAATTGAAAATGAAGGTATTAAAAATGTTAAGATTTCTTTACAAAAATTGTACACTATTTGGAATGATTTTGGTATTGATATTAACCAAAAATCGAATAGGGCCAAAGTTGTATGGGTTCATGTACAGAATCTTATCCAAGACATCTTAAAGGAAGAAACTGACTTTTATAAAAAAGTTTTGAAACGTGTTGAAAATTATAAAATAAAAATCCAAGAATTATCAACTACTTTATCAGTACTCCCGAAAGAAATTACTGCAGAATCATTGATAGAGGAAGATGAATTGTTACAGCAAGAATTGGACAATCTTTATCAATTGAAGAATAAACAAATTAAAGCTTATCAAGATTTGAAAAATGTTGAACTAAAGTATTGTCATATATTAAATTTTCCAGAACATCAACTTTCCTCAGGTACTGGAATACCATCAAAGCAAGATATAATAGAAATTCAGGAATGTATAAATATGCTTAAGAAGAAAAAGAAAAACGTTATAAAAAACTATGTTTAGCCAAAAGAGAATTGATTAGTATTTGGGAAAGCACTGAATATACACCTGAAACACCTTTTGAAAGAGAAATTTTATCGACAGGACAGAACTTTTCTCTTTCCGATGAAACTTTTCAAAAAATAGAAAAAACTATTAATGAAGCCGAAATAAAGAAGGCAGAATTGGAGGAGCAAAAGAAAACTTTGATGAAGAAATTAACAGTCTTATGGGAAAGATTGCAAGTGGAAGGAGAGAAGACAGAGTTTTTAAAAAAGCATCAAGCTTGTAATGCTTCTACTATAAAGTCAATTCAACAAGAGATTGAAAGGTATGAGAAGATTAAGAAGGAAAATATTGAAAGATTTATAATTTCTCTTCAACAAGAATTGCATCAACTCTGGAATAAGTGTCATGTAGCAGAATCCATACGGCAACAATTTAAGTATTATTTCTGCTCAGAGAGGACTGATGAAGTATTACAAACTTATGAAGCAGAAGTTGAGAAATGGAGAAATTATTATGAAGATGTTGAACATATTTTTAAAAAAATCAACAAAAGAGATGAATTATGGAGCTTAATGCTAGATTTTGAAAAAAAAGCTGCTGATCCAAATAGATTTAAAAACAGAAAAGGAAATTTACTTCAGGAAGAGAAACAAAGAAAAAAATTACAAAAAGACCTTCCAGCTCTAGAAACTAACATTTTCAAAGACATTGAAGCCTATGAAGTAGCAAAACAATGTCCATTTTTGTATGATGGGGAAGATTACAGAATTTTTGTCACTAATCAGTGGACTGAACGGACCAACCAAAAAGAAAACTACAAGCAAGAGAAATATAAACAGCATCTTTTCGAGTTGGGTTTAAATCCAGGAATGTCAGGGAAACTTTCTCCATCAGTGGCTCAAAATGCCTAACAAGTTGCTTAAACATGATTCTGATATAGTTTGGTTACATACTCCAGCTACTAAAATTCAGAAAAAATGCCTCCCTAACTCTGCTGGTAAATATGTTGGGGGAGCAGAAAAATAGTAATATTTTGAAATCTGTTCAATTAAAAAAAAAAGTACTGAAGCCACAGAAAAGAAATCAACCTGCATCAACTCAATGAAATCATCTCCAAATGGTACAACCTATAATGATTTTGCACAGGGGACCGGACTAAAAGACAATGTTTCACAGTTCCTGTTTTAGCAACGTGTAAACCTGGTGGAAGCAGAACAACACAGTGCCATCAAAACAAGAAGAAAAAATTTAAGAAAGGCTCTAAGAAAATCTAGAAAAATATTTAGAGCTTTAACTTTAAATAACTCTCTGATGAAGAAAATAATCTTTGTTTTTATAAATATAACTAATTTAAAAAAATATAAACCTGCTGACTAAAAAAAAAGTTCAGCTTTTAATCTAATTTTAAAAATTTCATTAGCAACTTATTCTACTATTAAGAATTTCATAATTGAAAAACTTGTACTGGATACTTCTTTTAATGTTATTTTCGACTGTTGTTACTCTTCCTTTTCCTAAACATATTTTTGCACTCACAGTAGTGTTTGTATATATTTTAACTGTATTGGTAATTTTTATCAATTTTAAGCTTTTATTGATATTTTTTTCTTCACATATAATTTTCTAATATGTGAAAAAAAAGTTTTCAATTATATACCTTTAAAAAGCATTCTTAATAAAATGAATTTTTTGTCTTTTTATTCTAAAATAATTTTTTTTTTTTTGTAAGTTGGAATTTGATTTTAATCACAATGAATTTTATGTGAGATTATCAAATTACATATTACAAAAGCTGTTTATTATATTTCCTTCAAAAAACATTGTTTTAAAAAAATAATTTTTAAATCATTGTTTTATGTCATGGTTAATAATACAAGGAAGGGGGGGGTGATATAATTTGTTTAAAAATATTTTTAGTACTTAAATAAAAAGTAATTATGGTGCATCCATTAAAAATATTTTTGTATATATTTATTACTTGGTATAAATATTACATAAATTTGTATTTTAAACAAATTTTTAGATCTATTTGCTTGTTATGTATAACAGATATTTAACATTTATTAATTTTATGAGATTAAGTAACACATTACATTTCTTAATATATGTTCCTTAAAAAAAAACATTTTTTTTTTTAATCACTGTATTAATGTAAGGGACAAAAGTATTTGTGTGTTTTCTATATTAAAAATATTTTTTATTTATTAATGTGCAAGTTAATATTCTATATATATTTTAAGCCTTATTATTATTATAAAAAAATCAGTCTAAAATAAATGATTTCCTTTATTATGTTTATCTGTTATTATTAAAAATTTTGAATGTTCTCATTTACTAAATATATATATAGATATATATGTGACTATGAAATCTCTACTTTTGGTAATGCAAACTTTTACAAGGCAATACTCACTACTAAAATCATTAAATTTCTGTCGCTCACCTTTGTGAGGTCAACAAGAATAAAGAGGAAAATAAATATACAATTGAGTTTTTATTTTAATTAATTACATTCTTCCTAACAATTAGTTAAAATGTATAGTATCTAGACTATATATGTTGTATAATGTAATTGGCGATACATAGACAGTAGGATCCTCATCTAAGGATGTGGCTGGTGGGCTTGCACAGCACATAATAATGTTTTCAAACTTAGACATCCCATTTAAGTCCAGTTTTTTGTTTGTTTGTTTAATATTTATTATTTCAATGAACCAGTGTCAATTTTATTATCATGCCTGAATTTGTTTATTGGGATGACATTTCCATGGATTAATTTTTATTAAATGTTCATGAAATATGGAAGCTGACATAAATGATGTAATGAGATGAGCAGAGTGAAAGAAAAAGAAGACTAAAATTGCCAATTTTATAATTTGTTTATGTAATTTTTTTTAGAAATGAAATTTTTTTAGTTTTTATGCACTTCTTTGTTTTAATGTTTTTTTTCCCCACCCATTTCTAGATGCCTTTGAACTAATTAATATATTATTTACAAGAATAATAACATATGGAATTTGTATTTCAGATGCCTTTCTATTACTTATAGTTTAGTATGACTTGCACTGAGTTTTTCATAAATGGTTTTCGTGATCTTCAAAAAATTTCAGCTGGTGTACTGGTGTTTCTGTTGGAATCTTTGCTTTTCTTCTATGATTCCTGACGTCTGAAGTAGAGTAACTCGTTCACAGTGATTGTTTCTTCATACACTAGAACTCAAAAGAAATAAGACAGAAATAATTATGTGAAAGGAGCAGAGAAGAAAGAAAAACACGCGTCCTGTTTCACTAGTTCTTGAAAATAAAGAAAATTGAAATTCAAACTGTAATCGGGCTTCCTCCTACGTCATTCAGAAAGTCAATAAGCCTCAAGAGATTCTCACCAGCAATACGTA
>BPLR01015447.1:0-29348 GCA_021605095.1 Caerostris extrusa | reverse complement strand
ACTAAAATTTTCAATTTTCAGAAAAATAAAATTGGGATTTTTATTAATTAAAATTAATCTAACTCAATTGCAGTGGAAATTGCTAAATACCAAAGTGAGCTAAAATTTCATATTTAATTCTTACAAAAATTATATCTTTTTTAATAAAATTAATTCTTATGCACTAATATATCTCATATACTTAAAATCACAACAAGTTTAAAGTAAAAACTAAATTATACATTAAAAAGGCAATTTTCGTAAAATAATTTCACTCGAAAAATTTTATTTCATTTTTGTCAATAGATTTAACTGATTTTTCTTACTTTTTTAGTGTATCTGTAACAACAAAATATCATATTTTGGTTCTCTCCTGCGTAGAAAATTTTTAGCTTTTAAGGAATAATTAATATCCCTATCAAATCAAAAGTGCCAGTTATTAAAATATTTTCAGTTACAATTAGTATGAAAATTTCAGCTCCCATAAAAATATATAGTAACAATGTATTTTCTTTTCCTACAAAATTTTTATTATTAGATGTTTCTAGATATATTCAAATACACATACTTCTTTAATCAAATAATTAGTGTGATACAAATTAGTAGTATTAATCCCGACTAGTTGCACATTGGCAATATGCGCCTCCTTTGTGAGGCTAGAGCCGGAGTTCAATTCACTGGCGGCTTTGTTGTAGGCACTTTTTCAAACAAGGAGGCTCAAGCTGGCGTTTGTAGTGCTCAGCATCTTGCCGCGTTAAGCGGACTACCTTCATTACGTATTGCTAGAAGTGCTAAAATAACAAAATAATATTATGGGCCAATTTCCTTAGTCCTATTGATCTTTTTTCCTTTTACCAAATTTTAATTGCAATAATATTAAAGTACATTTAGCATTAATTATGTATTAAGAACTGCCTTTAATTGAAGAGAGGGAAGCGGTTTCCGGAAAGTATTTTAAGCGCAAAACTCAAAAAAAGCCTTTGAATTGCCCAAATTGTCACAACTGCCATCGAATCTCCTGGTTTCAGAAAGAAGTGATTGCAATGTACACCACCAGCGAACTGGAAACTAGGCCTCCTGCACGGTAGCTGCTACGTTGACACTGGGTCGCGAACTTTCAGAAATTGGATGGCAATAGTGGCAGCATGTATAAAAGGTCTCGCATCTATAAATTAGTCTACCTGATGAGGGTTTTTGAAGTTTCCTCCCGTACGACATTCAAAAGTGGACCCATTATACATATAATTCGTTACGGAGCATTTAAACTTTAAAAAATGGTTTATTTCTTAAAAAAATAAAAATTTAAAACAAATATTTTTTCAGGTCATCCAATAATGCATTTTGGCAGAAAACTTTAAATTTGTGTTTTGAATTATTATTTTTCATTATTATTATTAAATTCCTTCTATTAGCTCAAACTCTCCCTCTATATATCTTGTTCAAATTTTCAATCGTTCATAAAATACTTTTTATTCATCCACTCAAGTTCATATACATTTTTTGAACTTGTAGTGGATGTCACTGATGGGAATACAGTTTTTTTTTTCAAATATAAATTCATTCATTAAATTTAATTAATTCATTTTAGTTTTTTTTTTAGATTTAAGTTGCATGTATCTAATAATAGATGGCGCCAGATGTAAGTGGAAAATTTCAACTTTATTTGTAAAGGACTTTTCTGCAATAGAGTGAAAAAAAGTAAGAATTGATAAAATTTTTTTTTTTAAATATTACTTGGTTTTTTATATATTAATCAAATTATGTAATGCTGTTGCCGTGTCCCTCAAAGAAGGAGAGAAGAGGGGTGCAGCTTCTGTTTTGATGGAGCACCCGTAAGTAGAAGTCTGACTTTGGCTCCGTGAACGGTCATAGGGAGACCGGGACTTACGGCTTAAACTGGATTCCGAAACACTACAAACATCCATGGCACCGCCGAGTCTCGAATAAGAAACCTGTGGCACCGAGCGCTAGACACTCGGCATTCAGGCCCAAAATGATCTAATATTGTAACTGTTGCCTCAAAACCTAGGTCCCCGTGCATAGGGGAAGTCAACGCCCTATGTTCCGTAAACATCCTGTCTGTGGGGTGTCTGGTAGGGGTTGAAATTATGGGGAAAAGAGAAAGAATGTAAGACGGGGAGTTGAACAACTGTAATCAAAGACGAGTGATGGTTGTGTCGTCAGTTCATCCTCGAGTGTGATGGCTGCATAAATAAAGGTTTGGTTTGTTTGTTTGTCGCTCTACGGTCATCTTATGCACACTTTGGGCTAAACAGACCGGGACCTACAGAAAGTGGAATACGAACCACTACAAACAACCATGTCGGGACTCAAACCCGAAACCCGTGGTTAGCACCCCTAAATAAAGGTTTGGTTTGTCGCTTTCATCTTGTGCTCACGAGGGCTAAACAGACCGTGACCTACAGTTTAAAGTAGATTCCGAACCACTCACGAATATCCATGCCACCGCCAGGATTCGAACCTGAAGCCTGTGGTAAAATGCCGCTTGGCCAATAAATAAAGGAGAGTTGTCCACATTTATTATTTGAGTCTTTATTTTATCATCGAACAGTAAATATGTAGAATATTTGTGTTTTGAAACTCTCTTTTAGTGGAAGTGCACACAGCACTTCTCAAATGAAGGGAGTCACAAAAAGAGAGAGAACATTCCACCCTCCGCCGCCGCTTCTCCATTGAGCCCCACAAAAGAGCACCCCGCACCAAATGAAATCGGAATCGAACCCGGCAACTCAAACGAGTGGGCGGGAAAGAGAAGAGCGTCGTTTAAAATAACACCGGTTCAGATAAAGGAAGGGGGAGGGGGCGCAGAGAACGATGGAGATATAAACAGAAGCAGATGGGCGGACAACAAGGGGGTGGGGAGGGGGTCAGCGGGAGGAAAAAATCGTCTGAATAATTCATGGAGTCGCCCTGTGGTCAGTGGAGCGCTCTGTTTGAATTTGTATATCACTTAGCTGGGGGAGCAGCTGTAATTTCATTTCAGAAATGGAATTAGATTACACCTGCCGACCTTGTCCGGCGGATGGGGGCAGGAAAGGATGCATCAGTGCGCATGACCACCCCCACCCCGAAAAAGGCCGCATTCGTCTCACATGAGAAAGTCATCTAGGTGCACCTGCAAAAGGTTCTTCTAATTATTAATTAAATCACACCGCAGCCATGGAAACACTTAAAAGGGAGTACCTGTCTTTTTTTTACGATTTTTTTTTTTATTTTTTTTATTTTTTTATTTCCAATGGCAGATTATGAACAGTTACAGCAATAAAAGAGAACAACGAAAAATAAAAAAGAACAGAGAATACAACAAAGCATGCTGAAACAGAGTTCATTGATCTAACATATCCCAATATCGCTGGGCGAGAAAGTCTTGCTCAGAGCAGGACAGTGAGGTAGATGCATGGAGTCCATGGCCTCTCAGAGCTGCACATCGGGGAAGGAACAATATTGAGTTCGGTTTTTGGCAGTCAAATTAGCCTCCATAAAGTGAAGACATCAGTATCCCTCCCTACACAGAGTCTGCTCGCTTGGATGGAACAGTCTACCGGCATTCCACTGTAGCACTCGAAGAGTATCAAAGTGAGGGGAGGGCGATAATGAAAGATCTTTTTAGCCACTAAAAAGCTAGGTGCACCACGGGGAGGTAGATCTTCTGTGCATCCGCGTTGGATTTAACTCTGTCCATGGCCATTCCAGAGCTGCATATCGGGAAGGAACAATTTTTGAGTCTGTAAAGATGGTTTCGCAGGCAGTCATGTCCAGTGGTTAGTCGGAAATGAGCGACTGCTCTACGCCTTGGAACATTACATAGATTTGGGATGGCATTTGAAAGCGTTTTCGGAGGGAAAAAATCAATTAGAACGATTTTTCCCCTGAAGGTTCAGTATTTAATGAATACATTAAATACTTTTTTTTTTTGTTTATTTCCAATGGCAAGGCAAGTACAAGAAGAATAAAAATAATAATAATAAAAATTAACAAGGAAAAAAATACAAAAGAATAAACGCCCAAAAAAAAGGTGAGCGAAGTCATTGTCTTAAGAGTTCTTATCGTACGCCAGTAAAGCGCTGTCGTCCGTCAAATACCGCACATCGTTGGAGGTGGTCTCCATTCATTGGGTCTGTTGAACCACATAGGGGCAGCCAGGGTTCGAAAGATTTTTAATGCGATGGAGATGTTCTGCTAGACAGTCATGGCCAGTTAGAAGTCGGAACTGGGCGACAGCATGCCGTTGCAGATTGCTGGGTATTGCTGAAAGATCTTCAGCTCTCCAACGCTTTGACTTGATCCCATCGTGAATTTGTAACTTATGGATACATACTGAAACATTCTTTTCCGAATGACCTGGGGTCATTTGTTGAGCAGGATGTTTGTCTTAATTATTAAGAGGGGAAAAGGACAACAACACAATGCACAATACCTACATTTCACCCGCACATAATTTGGAAGAACATCTCCTAGAAAGGGTATCGAGTTTGTTTACCTCATCCAACTTCGGGTTCGAGTTGCCATTTTGTAGTGGTTCGAAATACACTTTAAACTGTAGATCCCGGTCTGTTTAGCCTAAACTGGGCACAAGATGACCGTAGAACAACACACCAAACCAAACCTCCAATTTTTCATCCCTTACAGAAGGATTTGCCAACCAACGGATCTAAAGTACTCATAAAAATACAGAAGAAAAAAAGATAAAATATAGAATATTTTTGTCCAACTTCATTTTGGGTTTTTTTTAACAAATATTTTGTTCGTATAACTGAGCAGCCCGCCGATAGATAAGTTGGACAATGATTACGTGGAGAACTTTTAGAGGTAGCTGCCGTTCATTGGCGTCGTATGAAAGAAATCTCTGAAAACTGTCATTAGGCAGCCTTTAAGTGGGAGGTGTTTACAAATACTGTACTGTTTTTTGTTACTGTAGCCATCGAGTCCCTGCTCGTTTCTTGTAATCAATGACTACAATACAAGACCGCTTTTCTCTAAGTCAGGGGTCTCCAAACTTTCCAGCCTTAGGGCCATACTGTTTACTCCAGTAAGTACCAAGGGCCAAAACCGTTTTTTAATTTTTCTGCCATTATCCATAATGTCTTGTTTTCTGAATAAAGTTTACAGATCTAAGTTAACCGATGAGCATCTTAAATCTCTTTTAATAATTGGTACAAGTAAAATTGATCCACAACCACAAACTATTGTCAGTGAAAATCATAGTTACATAAATCACATTAGTATTTTTTTGCAAGTGGATACCCCGCTGTTTCCTTCGCGTTCATTTAGCTTTTCCGTTCCTGAGGGATTTTCAGGATAAAAATCATATGTTCGATTCAGGATATATACATTCCAAACATCGATATACATACATATGCGATACTCTTTACCCCAACATAATTATCCGAGGGTAACCGCGGGATGTTCATTAATTTATAATGTTAGTGGGATTCATTTCAATTATTTTTTAGTTGTTATGGTTAAGTTAAATTTTCTGCGTATTATGCTAGCCATTAAGCTTTACCTAACAAGTCAATAAAACCGAGTGATTATAATTATGTGTTTTTTTATCCAACTTATTACAGCAACAATATGTTATTCGCTGTCGTGGGCCGGATTTGGCTCGCAGGCCGTAGTTTGGAGACCCCTGCTCTAAGTAATGCAAAAAGATAGCGATGGTAATCTTTCGCATACCACCTATAACAAAAATATTTCGGGACGTAAAATAGCTTCTTTTATAGGAAATATCTTTTAAATGAATTCTTCCACCTTCCCCCCCTCCCGCCCCCCCAAAAAAAAATTGACAGACCGTGCTTGCCCCAGAAAGAAATGGAATAAAAAAATTATATTGTTGAGATATAATTATCATATTTTTTCAAAGAGAAACTCTTGAGTCAGAACCAGACTATTTCTAGACAAAAACAGAGACTCTGTAGGTCCATCTAGTAGCCAGTTTTTTTCCTTTAAAAAAAATGGAAAATAAATTTTTTTTGCTCTCCTTTCAAGAGAAAGGGGGTGGTGGGGTGGGGTGGGGTGGGGGTGAAATATAGCCGCAGACGATTCGCGGGGGTCGTGATTCGATTTTTGTGAGGGGTGGTTCAGGTGCACCGTTCCGGATGGGCAAATAGTGATGACCACCCGCATGCAGATGTGAATAGAAATGACTCCATTATTAATAGAAAGCCCTTCAATTGCCAGAGTGGATTCGTCCCGGCCTTTAAAAAAGCAAATGGGCAGCCTGCCTCCCCCTTTTTTTTCTTTTGCATTAAAATTGCTTTTCAAATCCTGGCAGGAGAATGCTTAAGTTCCAAAAGTATAATATTTCTTAAGATATATTTATTTTTTCTTTTTGAAAAAAATCGATTTAAAATATGAGCAAAAGGCCTTTCAGAGAAAAAAAAAAGTATTAAATTTTTTTAAAAAAATAATATTTTAAATAAAAATAAAATTATTTTAAAATAATAATTATTAATTTAAATATAATAATAAAAGCAGTATACATATTTTAAAATATATTCCGCAACCCATCTGTAAAAATATTAATTTTAATATTTACAGATAATAATAATAATAATAATAATATAAAATAATATTTTTAAATAATATTATAATTGTTTTAATTATAATAATAAAGCAGTATACGTATTTTTTAAATATATTTCACAGCCCAAATGTAATAATTATTCTTCTTTGCTGTTATTACAGCCATGTACAGGTCTCCAACACAACAGCTCTCCATCTGTCTCGCTCCAACGTCAATCAGCGGTCTGATGATCAAGTGGCTAGCGCTCATCTTTGGTACCACAGCCTTCAGGTTCGAATCCTGGCGGTGGTATGGAGTATGTTTGTGAGGGGTTCGAATCCACGTTAAACTGCAGGTCCCGGTCTGTTTAGCCCTCATTTGCACAAGATGACCGTAGAGCGACAAATCAAACCAACGTCAATCAGCGGTCCGATGATCAAGTGGCTTCTGGCCTTTGGTACCACAGGCTTCAGGTTCAAATCCTGGCGGTGGTATGGAGTATGTTTGTGAGGGGTTCGTCCACTTTAAACTGATCCCGGTCTGTTTAGCCCTCGTGTGCACCAGATGACCGTAGAGCGACAAACCAAACCAACCTCAATCTCTTCCTTTTAATAATTTTCAGTTGTCTAAGAATACTACCATTCCATCTTTCTCTTGGTCTTCCTGTTGTTGAACAGTTTACATAACATATTCCTTTTAACGATGCTTACCTTATCTCTGCGATATGCATATACCAGCCAGCGGATTCTTTGGGATTTCATGCATCTGACAATGTCTTTATTTTTAATTAGGCGTTCAATTTCTTTGTTGGGTCGTCTATTCCATATATTATTGTCCACTCTTTGTCCAAAAATCTTTCTCAAAATTTTCCTCTCGAAGGCCCTGATGTAATACATGTTCTTAGCGCTTAATGTCCACATTTCTCCAGCATACGTGACAATCGGTCTTATTAGTCTTATAAATCAAAAGTTTTGTTATTGTAATAATAATAATTTTCATATTTATGAATAATAATGATACTATTTTATCTTAATAATCTTCGATAACAATACTATTAAATAACGTTTTAAATAATAATAATATAATTGTTTTAAAATAATAATAGTATTCGTAAAAATTTAGTATTCATTATAAAAGTTATTATTATTTATGAAATAATAATCGAGTAGCATAAAAAAAAATGTGTAAATATTTTTCCCAAGATATTCCCCAATCCAATTGCTGCCGATTTGAAACCTCAAAACATTTTTGAAACGAATTTTTACGAAGCTCGACAATATCAGCAATGATTTTGCTTGACAAGAATAGGAATAACTTCTTCTCGTCATGGATTCAATAGAAATCGCATGTCTGAAGTCGCCAGGTTCGTCAAGTGACTGCAGTGCAACCCTTTCGCACATTCTCCCATTGGTTTGTAGGGGAGTTGCGCTGAAAACTAAACTGCTACTCTGAGGCAGTTTCGAAAAGTATTGCGTCGCTTTCTTTATTCGGATATCTTCTTCGAAAAAAAGTCACTACGAATTGCACACAGATGCAATGAAAGAAGAGGACAGTTACGATAAGGACTGGGCGTCCAGACCTAGAGCCACTAAAGACACCCGAAAGCAAATGGTTCCGTATTATAGAACCATCGAATGCTGGATTCAATAGAGTTTATTGTGCGTAGATAATAGAGTTTATCCGCATGTATTATAGTGAGTGAATACAGAATGCTTTTAAAACAAGTTTATTGATACTAATAGGATCTGTATCACTATAAAGTAAATGAGATACTTACTTGGATGACTTATTATAATTTTCGCGTACTGATCCGAAAGCATTTTAACCCATTTAAAAAAAAAAATCTAGGTTCATCTAATCTAGGTTTGCATAATAAGGTTTTGCAGCTCTCTGTACTAGTGGCGGAAAGGTAGGGCGACGTTTCGGCACTAGGGCCGTTTTATCAGCAGTTCATTCATTTTATGCTGACACTTCCAACAAGCCTTGGACGATTTTTCTGTAAACTATTTATTGAAGTTACAGCATTTACTTACAGAGTTAAATCTGATCGCATTTTTAATGGGACAATTTTATAAAGTAGATTTTTATGAAACTTCCTCAGATTGAGCACATCGCTTTATAATCCACACCCTGAAGATGCTTATAGTTTTTGAGCTTATAATCGGGTGGATTATAAGCAAGAAATGACAGTGCTTCCAGTGGAAATAGTTTTTTCCTAATGCACCTGGCAAGCGAGACCGTGAACTTTTTCAGGCCATAAAGGCTGCACCGAAGTTACTCACTTTGCACTACACAGGGGACTCGTGTCACTTGAAGATAAGCCACGGACGTGGAGTAACACTGCCCACAAATGCTCTACGATCCTATTAGGACCGGGACCTACGGTTTAAAGTGGATTCCGAACCCCTACAAACATCCATGGCACCGCCGGGATTCGAACCCGATACCTGTGGTACCGAGCTCCAGAGCGCTATGCCACTCGACCATTCAGGACCCATTCTTTTCTGAGTAAATTACACAATGAGAATTATTTTCTTTGTCATTAGAGTTTTTAGAATGGTTTTGATTCTCATAATCATTAATTAATAAACCAGATGTAATTAAGCGCACCGCCGAGATTCGAACCCGATACCTGTGGTACCGAGCGCCAGAGTGCTAGCCACTCGGCCATCAGCAGTGGAAGTAGCTTCACATTTGGTGATTATTTCACTGTGACTTCCCACGGGGTTTTGTAAATTGTGACCGAAGGCTGTGCCAACAACGTTGTTTTCGAAAGCCGAGCATGTTAAACAGTGATTATGGGCCACTAGAACAGCAAGGCGGTACATTTATTTAGAGTAGGGAAACCAAGGGAGCTCTGAACACTGCACTCACATTTTGCTTCCCCAATTTTGAACATATACCTCCCCATTTGGTATCTGGAAGGCGTCTTTCCTTAGCCTAATGATAGGATTTTCCGACTTGCAGAATTTCCTTGTCATCCCTGATTTAACTGTGACATATATGAGAAGAATATACCGACAGAACGTTTATGTACTACGGGGCGCGTTGCAGTTTAAACTGGAAAATCAAATTCTCTCACGAGTCGGTCACTTTTCGAAATTCCGCATAAACACATACATTTTCTCCTGCATTGCATTTTTAGCCTAAACTAAACAAACGGTTGGAACAGAGTTCGCGTGAGGCGCTCGTAACTCAAGCTTTCAAATGTGGACCTGGACTTGCGTTACATGTCGAGGATTAAATTTATTTTCTCGCTACTGGCATTTCAAACCTATAGATTTATCTCGTCTATCTCAGGAGTACTTTTCGCCTAACCGGTTTCGAACTCTCATTCTGAAAACCAACTCGCTGTGGCTTTGGAAATATACAGTGCTACAAGGATGACATCCTCCGAGCATCCTCCGAACATCCTCCTTCTGTCCAGTTTGAATCTAGAACATACCGGCCTACGGACATATCATTCTCATCCCCGGTACAGACTTTTTGCTACATCTTTCAAAATTCCTTCACGTGCAAAAGAATTAAAAATGTTCTCCATTTAATATCCCTTTCTAACATAATCCCTCGTTTTAAAATGAATATGAGGGGCCTGAATAGCCGAGTGGCTAGCGCTCTGGCGCTCGGTACCACAGGTTTCGGGTTCGAGTCCCGGCGGTGCCATGGGGGTTTGTAGTGGTTCGGAATCCACTTTAAGCCATAGGTCCCGGTCTAATAGGATCATAGAACGTTGCGGGGGCGTTGTTACTCCGTGGTTTATCTTCAAGTGACACGCGCCCCTGGGTCATGCAAAGTGAGTAACGTCTGTGCCGCGCTTGCCTTAAGGCATCCAAGACCAAGCTGTTTAAGTGTTTGCCAGCTGCATTAGAACAAAAAAAAAAAAAAATAAATAAATAAAATGAATATGAAAGACGAGTTTATTTTCTTGGGCAGAAAGGGAAAAGAAGATGTGTCGTCGCACCATTGCTATCTGGCGATGGTGGGGTCGTGTCGCAACGCAAACCCACTTAGGTTGCGGCGGCGTCTACTCGCGATTCAATCAGCCAGGAGCGCTTGCCAAACGAAGTAAGGGCGAAAAGTGAGTAAAACTGTTTTGTGTTTGCGGCCTGTTTTGGCTGCCATAAACCCATTTCGTCTCCTCAAGGAGACGCGATACCCAAATACAGCTGCAGATGCGTTTAAGTCTACATTCGGGGCCTAATATTTTTATTTCAAAAGGAAATAACTTTTTAAAACAATTTGTCGTGTTAGGGTAAAAAATGTTGTATGGAAATAAGTAAAAGCATCGTGGCCTGAGTCCGATGTTTTTAGGCATCATGCGTTTTCAGGTAAATGGGACTCTTGTTTTGTACACCAGTACAAAAATTCATGCGTTTCTGGTTTGCGACTCTGTCAAATTTAAAACATCCAAGGATTCATTTTACAAATTAAAAAGTTTAAAACAAAACCTTTCATTTTAAAACTCTTCCCCACTGTATATCTTTAAAAATCTCTCATAACCCTTTACAAATTTAAAATTATCCAATACCCCTGAGTATCTTTACATTATATATTTTTTCTAATGCAGCTGGCAAACACTTTGACAGCTTGGTCTTGGATGCCTTAAAGCAAACGCTGCACAGACGTTACAGTACCCAGAGTGTGTAATGTAACGTCTGTGCAGCGTAACTGACCCGTGTAACTTGAAGATAAACCACGGACGCGGAGTAACAATGCCCCTGCAACGGTCTACAATCCTATTAGACCAGGACCTACGGTTTAAAGTGGATTCTGAACGATACAAACATCCACGGCACCGCTATTTTTAAAAAAATATGAGCGACCTACGTGGCCATTCAAAATATATGTCCATATTATATATATTTTTAAAAAATATATATATATATTATATTATATATATAATATATATATATATATATATATTTACACACATTAAATTTTTTAAAAATATGTCTAGTCATCACAAGAGCAAGAACCAAACAAGTACGACTTCCAAAATTATAGGTCTAATTAGCCTAAAGTATGCACAAATGACCGTAGAGCGAGAAACAAACCAAACCAAATCAAAAGCTATAAAAAAATAATTAAAAAAAAAATAAATATTAAGGATTTTATTAATAAAATGAAAAACAATATAAAATTAAATAAAAAAAAAAAGAGGTTGTTTTCAAATTATTCTCACGATCTCCAACTTTTTCTCTTTAGGGACCCCCTAATACTTGGATCCGCACAATAACTTAAAATAAAAAAAAAAAAAAGATTAAATCTAAATTAAAATAAGAAATTAAAATACAAATTATTTTCATTTTCCAATTTATCATTTAGAATATTTCCCAAAATTTAATTAGATTTCAAAATAAAAAATTTCTTCATTGATATAAATAAACTTCATTTATATAAGTTCTTCATTTATATAAAAACATTTAAAAACTTGATTGTAAGTGACATTTAAAGCACTGAAATCTCAATATTGGAAAAATTTCTTTTGTCTCCTAAGATATTTGGTCATGATGTCAAATGTTTCAAATGATTAAATTTCGAAAAAAAAAAAAAAAAAAAAAAACACTTAATGCTGTTATCAACAGAACTCATATTATTTTTGGTAGGAAGCTATATTCGCATTTGAGCAATTTTTAAAAAATTTACTTTAACAAACTTAAACGATTTTGGAAGCATAGATATTTGGATTTTAAGATTCAAAAATGAAAAAAGTTGCCCCCATAGTGAGAAATCGGCTTTTACCACACAATTGACTCACTTGGGCGAGAAACGTTTTTAAATATGTTTCTTTATATGTGATTATAAAATTATTTTTAACGTTATTGTTCTGAAAATACAAAAGGTGATTCGATTCATTTCTTAACGAATTGGAATTTCATTTATTTAGAGTTTTGTGATTTATTTTTATGTACTATCACGAAGTATTTATGAACTTCATGAAATTCTGCTGCTCAATTAATAAATAAAAAATATTGTAAACACGTTTTGTCAATTATAGCTATGAATAAATAATCCCTAACTTATTTATTTAATTTTAATTTTATTAATCTCCCGAAACAGTCTTCAATAACATTCTTCCTCCTAATATAATTAAAACGTTATTATTTTATTTGCAGTATTATTGAAGCCCTTTCGTCAACGACAAATGATAACAATGTAAGAATGACGCAAACGAGTTAAAAGGATATAAAACATTAACATTTAATCTTACTAGAATAAATGTCCGTAATCTGAAAGAAAATATTAATGTATAAAGTTCAAAAGATGTGCAGTAGAGATAGATGCCATCGTGAACACTTAAATTGAAGAAGGAGGACAAGATAAGAAGACAGATTTAGGACGAATAACCACACTGAGTTTAAAGGCTCGTGCTCACCGAGGTGAGAAGATTTAAGCGATAAGATTTGACCAATCACAAGCCTCCCCACGTTCGCCTGAAACCGGTTTGAAATGCACCGCTCCGAGTTGACCAACTTTCAACTCGGTGGTCAGGAGCCTTTAAAGGCCATCTTCTTACAGAATTGACGCAAGTTCTTCTGTTTGCGAAGTCATAGGAAGGGAAGGTGAATCCGCTTCAAATAAGGATCGAATTTAGAACATAAATCTTTTATGAATTGGAACAATAAGATCCAATTTCAATGAATTCAATTTAAGCCATACCATTCGAATTAGAACCGTATTATGTAAATTTTAACTGCATGGTTCGAATTTGAACCGTATGGATCAATCGCGTGATTGTAGAACGATTCAAATGGTTTTATTTTATTATATTATTTTTTTTTTTAATTTTTCCTCTATAGAAAATTATACAGGAAAATTTTTAATGAGATTTAAATATTTTTCTCCCATTCCCTAAACAAAATTTCGAAAGTGAATTTTTTAAAATATTATCTTGACCCCTAATATCAAAGTGAGCCTATGAGAAGCAAATTTTGATATTAAGATTTGTGAGGGAATTAATAAATCAATCACACTTCATTATTTACTTAAATAAATTTGCAATAAATACACTGAAAGGGAATTTGACTACAGTCATGAAAAATTTTACTTGGAGAAACAAAATAATAATAATAATAAATAAATAAAACAAATAAAAAAATTGTTTTCCTAATCATATACAAATTACTTATTTCATTATTAATTAAGTTATTATGCAAAATTTAATGTCTTCCATAATAATTAATAAAAAAAGAATTTCATACATCTGTAACAGAAAGTACATGTACTGCACTCATGAATCTAAATGCGACATGAAATAAAAATGAAAGAATGAAATTAGTTTTGAAATTAAATTAACTATAAATAATAAATAACTACTTCGTAAAAAAAAAAGAAAAATATGCCACCGAAAAATCTAGATAATCTCTCTCTCTCTCTCTTTTTTTTTTTTTTAATTTTATTTATTTATTTATTTTTTTTTTGTAGGAGTGATTGTTGATTTTTAGCTCCATATTTAAATTAAATATTCTAAATTATAATATTCTAACAACACAATTCTAACATAACATATTCTAACATATAGTGCCTGATGGCCGAGTGGCTACAGCTCTGGCGCTCGGTACCACAGGTATCGGTTTCAAATCCCGGCTTTGCCATGGATGTTTTGTAGTGGTTCGGAATCCACTTTAAGCCGTAGGTCTCGGTCCTAATAGCACCGTAGAGCGTTGCGGGGAGTATTACTCCGCGTCCGTGGCTTGTATTCAAGTTACACGTGCTCCCTGGGTAATGTAAAGTGACTACAACCCGTACGGGAAACCAATGCGAGTCCCTAAAAGTTCTCCAGGATGGGCAATGTCCCCTCTTCATCGCCCGTCGATGGACTGTCCGTGACATACGTAAGTGGATCCACCAGTTCACAAAAAAATTAGAAACAAATTTTAAAAGTATTATGCGAACGAATGATTTAGGGAGTGATAAGAATTTCCAACGATTTGCTTCGATTCTCATTCAAGTCATGTGATAGAAAATGAAGGTTAAGCTCATTTTTCTAGTGATTCTCAAAAATACAGTTAAAAAGTAAACCGTCAGCAGCAACTAAAACTCTTTATTGAACACATTGCGTATGAAACGAACTATGCAGGAGTTAATAATTGAGTAAAGCGATATATTATAAATCGATCCATCAGAAATATTACTACAATCCAGTTATATTAATTGAAAAAAATTATTTCATTCAACCCTATGACGTTTTTAATGACTCATTTATTCAATACTGGCAAACTAAAAATAATTATTTTATTAACGAAGTGTGTGCTTATTCATAAGGACAAATCTAGTACAGTAAAATGAAAAAAACATTTATTATCAATCTATTGCATATAATATAGTTCATTCTTAATAGGGAAGCTGACACTATTTAAAGCTGGGAGGCAACTGATTAACAAATATATATTATTATTATTATTGGTATTGGTTACATATAAATCTCAGTAATAAAATAAAATAAATAATAATATTAAATAAATGATCAGTTGCCTCCTGCTTTAATGTGTTGCGTTCTTTTAAATATTTATAGACATATATATAAAGAACACAACACATAAACAGAAAAATCAGACAAGAAGTGAATCAGAAGCATGACCCTTTTGCAAAGCAAAAACTGCTACCGGTATTCGTTACACAGATAGTGTATAATAAAACCGTCAAAATATTCGCAATGCAATAATCTTTAAGTGGTAGACTTGAAAAAAAAAAAAAAAAAGAAAAAAAAAGAATAAATTGCAATTATTCAAGTGCGCATAAACTGCAGCACGGAAATGGAACGTGATTTACTAATCACAAAAATTAAGAGGTTGAAGGACAAAAACTGCATTGTCAGATCAGAAAAGACACAAAAATGGGTTCCAAATGTACGAGTGTGGAAACATGCTGCTCCAGAAATTTGTAAAAACCCCAAAAAAAATGAGTCAACCCAAAGACAATCAATTAGAATCGCTAAATGTCGTTAATCATATTTTATCCATGTACAAACAAAAATGAAAAACAATGTAAAATTTTATTACATTTATTTGATAAAAAGAGGGTTCAATTTTATTGTAAATATTGTGCAATAATAAAATATTGAGCAATTTTTTTATTATTCAAGGTTGAAAGATTTATTCGCCGAGACATGTGCATTCAAATAGGCCTGCGCATTTTTTTAGTTACATGCAATATATTCCATTTTAGGATTGTATACAAGTTATATACAATTCTAAATTTGAATATAGTTTGCATATATCTGAGATTCCGTAAGTTAATAGTAAATTATCAAAAGAATATGAATTTTTATGAAATTTAGTTTAAAAAAAAAATAAAAACATGTTTCAGGTCCCCATTTTTAAATTGAACGTATAATTTGTATATTGTGTATATTATTAGGCAGTATTTATTCTAAGCAGGGGTCTCCAAACTACGGCCTGCGGGCCAAATCCGGCCCGCCAGTGTCATACATCCGGCCCGCGACAGCTAATAGCTTATTGTTACTGTAATAAGTTGGATAAAAAAAACAGAGAATGATAATAACTCAGTTTTATTGACCTGCTAGGTAAAGCTTAATGACAAGCATAAAGCGCAGAAAATTTAACTTAAGCATAACAACTAACAAGTAATTGAGATGAATTCCACTAACATTGTAAACTAGTGAACATCCCGCGGTTACCCTCGCTAGTTATGTTGAGGTAAAGAGTAATGCATATGTATGTATATCAATGTTTGGAATGTATATATCCTGAATCGAACATATGATTTTTATCCGAAATCCCTCAGGAACGGAAAAGCTAAATTAACGCGTATGAAACCGCGGGATATCCACTTGTAAAAAAATACTAATGAGATTTATGTAATTGTGATTTTTCACTGACAATAATGGATAAATTTTACTTTTACCAATTATTAAAAGAGATTTAAGATGCTAATCGGTTAACTTAGATCTGTAAACATTCTTTTGTGTACTTCATTTTGGAGAATGAAGCGAAAAAGCAAGCGTATGCTCGCTCAAAGCGCGTAACTTAGATCTGTAAACATTCTTTGTGTAATTTTGGAGAATGAAGCGAAAACGCAAGCGTATGCTCGCTCGGCGACTGGTCACCAAATTATAGATAATGTCAGAAAAATTAAAACGCTTTTGGCCCTTGGTGCTTACTGGAGTAAACAGTATGGCTCTAGGCTGGAAAGTTTGGAGACCCCTGTTCTAAGGGATGCCACAAGGAATGGATAGCGATTGAAATCGAATTTGAGGAGCCCAGCAAACAGAGACGCTTTCACCGTCCGTCGTTAAGATGAGCTGGACAGAACGTGTGTTTTATTTGGCCCCTTCCTCGTTGACAGAGAGAGAAAAAGAGAATCGTTAGTCCACGTGTCCAGCGAAAGTCCATCTGCAACCCTTTCTGCCGAAGGAAACTCGATTACCGAGCAATTTCGGGGTGATGACCGCCGGAGAAAAAGCATCGGGAGGGTTTTATACCTAATGAAGCCTTAATCAGGCGCGCCCTTTCTTATATTGGATGAGGTCCTTTGTCCGGAGAGCCCCATAAATTGAGGTAGGGGAAGGGGAGAGCTGTGACTCCTGGTAATGAAACGCGGTAATCGAGTTTATGAACTCTTTCGCAGACAACAAAATCACTCTCCCCTGATTTCTCTCTCCCTCTCTCCGAGGAGTGGCGGGAAAAACAGACGCGGGCAAATCAAAATCTCCTAACTAATTAGTCACGCTATCCACTCTCTTGGCTCCTCCTTCACACACACACAAAAGCAATTTATTTGATTTTTAAGGGTTATTTATTTGATTTTTTTTTTTTTGTCTCTATGCGCTTAAAAACAATTTTTTAAAAAAATATCTACGAAGTTTTTTTTTTTTTTTTTCCAATGCAGCTGGCAAACACTTAGACAGCTCGGACTTGGATGCCTTAAGGCAAGCTCTGCACAGACGTTACTCACTTTGCATGACCCAGGGGCGCGCGTCACTTGAAGATACGGACGCGGAGTCACAAGGCCCCCGCAAAGCTCTACGATCCTAATAGGAGCGGGACCTACGATTTAAAGTGGATTCGAACCACTACACACATCCATGGCACCGTCGTGATGCACAATGCATATGTATATATGCAATGCATATATATATATATGCAATGTATATATATATATATATATATATATATATATATATATATATACACTCATGTCCCTAAATTAAGGATAATTCAGAATCACACAGAAATTGAACTCTAAAAATAAAAATTTCACCTGTAGAATTATCACACACATCTTGAAGAAGAATATGCAAATTACAGGAAATCACAAGATGGCGCGGATAGTACGTCACAATGACGAGAGTGTAAGAGGGGGTATATAAGAAATGGTGGCAAAGAAGTAAAATTGTTCACAAGCGCTTTAAAAGCCTTTCAGTGCAATAACCGCATAGTTATGACACAAAGGAAGCATTTGGATGATTTTTAAGTGGTAGAATTATCGGACGACTGGAATGTGGACGTACTCAGCTGGAAGTATCCGAGGAACTTGGAATCGCCCAGAGCGTCATCTCCAGGCTTTGGCAACGATTCCAAGATGACGGTAATGTGAGTAGATGTTACAGCACAGGTCGCCCCCGTGTTACAACGCCGAATGAGGACCGGTATTTAGCAGTTACTGCCAAAAGAAACAGACGGAGCACAGCATCAGACCTGTCTCGTCAGCTCTCTTCAGCTACCGGTACGGCAGTTTCAAGGCAGACCGTGTACAGACGCTTAGGGCACATTGGTCTATATGCTCGTAGGCCTGTCAGATGTGTTCCACTTACCGCAACTCACTGTCGCCTGCGATTAACCTGGAGTAGAGAGCATGCATTGTGGACACCACAACAGTGGTCTGGTGTGATGTTTTTCGACGAGTCCAGGTTTAGTTTGCAGTCTGATTCTCGCCGGACTTTCATATGGAGAGCGCCAGGTACCCGTTACCACCAAGAGAACACCATTGAACGACACCGTTACCGTGGTGCAGGATGGCTCGTTTGGGGAGGAATTATTCTTGGTTCCAGAACTGACCTGCATGTTCAGAGTGTAACGATGACAGGCCAGATCTATCGGGATGTCATTCTGGAACAACATGCACGTTTGTTTCGGGGCGCCATGGGTGCTGAATTTCCTTTTATGGATGACAACGCCCGTCCTCACCGTGCAAACATTGTAGACAAATGCCTTCAATTGGAGGATATCACCCGTATGGGTTGGCCATCATACTCACCGGACTTGAATCAATAGAGCATGGGGGGATACGCTTGGCCGACGAATTGCAGCCCGTCAACCCCCTCCCACCTGTCAACCGGAACTTCGGAGGGCATTGCTTGATGAGTGGTGTAATATTCCCCAAGATCAGATTGATAATTTGATACTCAGCATGACTAGGCGTTGTAAGGCCTGTATTGCATCGTCCGGGAGACATACTTCATATTAACCATCATACTAACCATGTTGTATTTTTTTGTAAATAGGTTCTTTTTTAAATTTGCTCCAGGGAGTAAAAATCGCAATTTTTATTAATTATGTCAAACATATAGCATCTGTTTTGCTCTTTACCTTTTGTTTAATAAATAGACTTTACAAATAAGTCAAATTTGTTTTGCTTCTGTCTCTTTCTTTGCCTGAACTTCATTTATCCTTAATTTACCGACATGAGTGTGTATATATATACAGTCCAGTTACATTAATGTGACCACCTGTCAAAAGCCAGGATATACACTCTTGTATATTCTGGCTTTAAGTGGAGTGTGGAATGTGGTATTAAGTGGAATTCTTTATATACACTCCACGGCAATATGCTGCCACCTACCTTTTGTGATGGGTTATTTCACGTTGACGTTGAAAGTAGGTGGTGGTCACATTACTGTGACTGGACTGTGTATATATATATATATATATATATATATATATATATGCCAGTTAGAAAATGGAATTAATTAATTAGTTAATCTCTTGGCTTTTTCTTGTCACTTATAAAAGCAATTTATTTGGTTTGAAAGTGTCCATTTGCCAAAAATGCCTACACAAGATGCTTACACAAGAATTAAAAAAAAAAAATAACTGCTTGAAAGATAGACACCAGCAAATCAAAATATTCTACTGAATTAGTCACGCTATCTACTTTCTTGGCTCTTCCTTCACACACACACTTCTTTTCTTTTAAAACTCTCTTTTTTCTTTCTACCAAGTAGTGCATTTAAAATGCACAAGATTTACATATATATATATATTTTCCAATGCAGCTGGCAAACAGACATGGACGTCTTAGATGCCTTAAGGCAAACGCTGCACAGACGTTACTCACTTTGCATTACCCAGGGGCGCGTGTAACTTGAAGATAAGCCACGGACGCGGGAGTAACAATGCCCCCGCAATGCTCTACGATCCTATTAGACCGGGACCTACGGTTTAAAGTGGATTCCGAACCACTACAAGCATCCATGGCACCGCCGGGACTCGAACCCGAAACCTGTGGTACCAAGCGCCACAGCAGTTATATATATATATATAAATATAAAAGGGCCTGAATGCGCTCGGTATATATATATGTGGCGCTCGGTATATATATATATATACGCGTATAGAATGTTGCCTTTTGCAACATTCTATACGTTTTTGCAAACAAAATGTAATGCAAGTTCTTTACTCAATTAATGCAGACATTTCAAAAATCTAACCGGATGGTAACTTATTTGATCCAAAAGGTAACTTATTTGATTTGATGGTTTTTCCCATGTGTTCTAAAGTAATTTTTTTAATAAAATGCCCACATATTTGAATAAGCTACTTTAACAAAAAAAAAAAAAAAAAAAAAAAAATACCTACATGTAAGACAGACGCTAGCAAATCGAAATTACCTAACTAATTAATCGGCTATCAACTCCTTTCCTGAAAGAAAAAAATTAACTTATCTGATTTTAATATGTTCCAAATCATTTAGAACCATTTATTTTAAATACATAGAAAATATTTTTTTTTAAAAGATACATTGACAAGATTTACGAAAGTTACATGCACAAGATTTTAAAAGTGTACCTAAACAATATAATTTTTCCAACACAAGATACAAGAATGCTTTGAAAAAGAAATGCTACGTGGTAATAAAACGCAAGAAACTACATATTGCCCAACTAATTAGTCCCGCTATGAACCTCCTTGGCTTTTTCTTAAAACTACAAAGATCAGGTACACCTAAAAGTAATCCTCAATAAAAAAATAATAATTAAATAAAAATACAAAATAAAATTTCCTTATCTAGACTTGTCATTGGAAAAAAAAAAAAAAAAAAATAGCAATAATATAGAAGCTATATTTGTGATAAAAATTAAATCTTATTTTGTTTTTAAAAATAGAGTAGCTTCTATAACACTTTTTTATTGGGATCAAAAATAGTGTTTTAGATGAATTTTTTAGAAAAATAAAAATTCTTTTTTGTAAAAGAATCTTGAGTCGTATTTTTAAATAAATTCTAGATTTCTTCAAAAATCTCCGACTCAGGACTTCTGACAAAGCGCCTGTTTGACTTGACAATGAGGAATCTTCCATGACATCAGATGAAGCACTTATACATTGGAAGCATAAAAGAAATAGGTTCAGATTCAAAATAATCTTTTGAAAGAATAAATTAAAAAATAATTTTGAAAAACCTTAATTGCAAAACAGAATGACCAGGCCAGACAACAGAGGGTTGATTGGAACTTGTGTAGCTCATAGATTGTGAATTGCAGTTCTAAGCATTGAACGAGCTTCTAGAAGGTACGGAGGAGAAGAACTTTTTTTCAATTTAATTTCAAAAATAAAATTCAAATAGTTTTCGAGACAAAATACTAAAATTTACTGACAACCCTCATACAAAAAAGAAGTTACAATTTTATTTTAAGATATCATCATTGTAACCAGTAATACTAACTCTTCAAAAGTAATTGCAATTTCATTTTAGAATGACAAATTTTCATCAATTTTCCCGAACAAAATTCATAATTTCAATATAAAATTCCTATTTTTTATTAAATTTTAAAAAGAAATTATAATCTCATTTCAAAATTTTCTATTTTTATAAATTTTTCAAAAAAAAAAAAAAAAAAAAAAAGAAAAAAAGTGTAAATTCATTTTTAAACATATATAATTTACATACTTAAACATATATAATTTTAAACATATGTTTATAATTTCACTATAAAATGTCCTATTTTTTATTAAATTTTAAAAGGAAATTATAATCTCATTTCAAAAATTTTCTATTTTTATAAATTTTCAAAAAAAAAAAAAAAAAAAAATGTAGTTTCATTTTTAAATATTCGTAAATTTCACTTTTGACACAGAGAAGGGGGTGCACTGACCTTGAGGGCCTTGGCGGAGGGGGCGTTCCAGGGGGTCCCCGTGCGCGGTGAAGTCCCTGAGCTTGAGGTAGCTGATGGAGAGTCGTATGATGGAGGCCTTGTCCAGCTGCGTGGTGATGGCGCCAGGCAGGGGGAGCAGCTTGGCCAGCTCGTAGAACTCGTAGTTCTCCTTGCCCCCGCCGGCTCCGGGCCGCGTCCTGGGATCTCTCCTTGCGCATCTCGAGGATGCTGTGGAAGAGAAACGGCAGCATTATTATCCTCGTCATCGGGATACACCGCTGGTTTTGTTTTTGTTTCCCTCTTTACTTTATTTTACCCCGCATGCACAAATTTTTAATTTAACCAATTCACCAGGAAATCCTTTTCGTTGTGGTATCCTTCAGGGGAAAGGTATCCTCTCTTCGTAAGCCACATTTGAAAAACATTTTCCCAAATAGCCGCCTTTCTCCTGCTGTTGCAGTGTGAATGAAAAAAATCAAAATTAACTCATCTTACGAGGGTGGCCTGATGGTCCATTGGCTAGCGCTTTGGTCTTTGGTACCACAGGCTCTAGGTCTAATAGGTCGTTTTAGGTCTAATTAGCCTAAAGTGTGCACAAAATGACCGTAAAGTACTCAACTAAGCTATCAACTTACAAACATCCCAATTGCATTTCAAAAGTTTGCAAAAACCTCCATACCGGACCAAAAACGGATGTTCGCTAGAGTGGAAAGTTTGTTTCCTCAAAAGTTGGAAGATTTTTTCACATGCATAGCGTTTTCTGTCCAGGCAGAAACAATCCAATTTGGAAAGCGGCACCCACTGCTGACAAATTTAAATACAGACGCAGCTAAGTTTTGAGTGATGCAACAAGAATATTGCCCTCCAAATTGATTTGTTTCAGTTTGAGTGGAAAGTACAACACGCATAAACGTTTGTCAGCTTTCGGGGAATGAGGTCGTATTATGGTGATCCGTTAAAAATGGTCACCCATTAAAATGTTCTGAAAGAGTTGTAAGGGCTCGCTACCAAGGGGAGATAAAGGTTAGTTTTTCGAGTTCACGCTGCAACCGCAGGAAAAAGTAAATATTCTAACGAATATTTCAAATTGCGCTGCAGCATCACAAGGAACGGCCTGATAGTCAATGCTGCGACGCTATATGTGGAGTCTGGTAGAGAAAATGACTATCAAGCTGAGATTGTTTCTGTTTCTATTTTTTTATTCCATTGGGGGGATAATGGACTAATGGTAATTTTTAGACACCTTCCTATGCATAGCTTACAAATTTTGAAAATGCGTAACTTACAAAATAGACAATGCATAGCTTACAAATTTTTATTTTTGCATCTTACATTTTTTAGCATAATACATTTCAGAGAAATGAGTCACTCAGAGTGAGGCAGAATAACCACTTCAATAATCACCACTTCGGTAAGGTAATAGAAAAACAAACTAAGAAATAAGTTCTCTGTCCGTCACAGAATACCTGAACTAATACATATTTAAAATGAATAAATTTCAAGTGGTTAAAGTATCTTTCGATTGGTGCCAATTTTGAAAATAATTCAAATTCAGTTTACATATTTTATTATTTACATATAAAAGAGATTTAAAGAGAATTGCCGTCCAAAACATGTAATAATTTCTTAAAAAAATATTAGATGTTGCATTATAATAGTGGTATATATAACTTTAAACTGCCAATCTCATCATTGGTTTGGCTTGTTTAAAATATTGAAAGAAAATTAAAAAAATTGACGAATCCAGTTATTGCAAGATTGGTCTAAGGCAATAAATGAATAGGTGATCCAGGAATAAAAGGTTCGAGATGCATTTGGAAATTCTCTGACTTTACTTAAACTCAACACACTGGGGAACCAGTTTTCATGAAAGAATGAGAGAGTATAATACTTGAAAAGTAGATTTATAAGATATATATATATGTGTGTGTGTGTGTAGGATTTGTTTGTGTGGTAATCAGCAGGCGGCGGCACATCACGGTTGCTTGTCTTGACAAAGCCTGTTTACAATGTGGGGGAGTATTCAACTTTGAACTCTGACCCCAAGAGAAGAGAGATAGATTTCCATAGATGAAGAAGGGGAGAAGAACGCTGGCGGACAACGAGAGAGGAGCGAGACTGGGGCAGGCTGCGTCAAGCAGCGAGAGAATATGTTCACACTTAATTAATAACTATTGTAAATATCATTATATAATAGCGTGTCATTAAATGGCTTTATTTAAAGAAACATCGCATTACTTCAATTTGTCTGTCAAATACCCTAGACACCCAGCCATTGTTAAACTGGTAGAGAAGTATATATAAGTCTAGAGAGTATATATATATATATATATATATATATACTTCTCTAGACTTCTCCAGTCACATTAATGTGGCTGTCAAAAAAAGTCAGAATATACACTCTTGTATATTCTGGCTGTAAAATGGTATTAAGGGGATTCTTTATATACACTCCACTGCAATGGGCTGCCTCCTGCCCATTGCAGTGGATGTGATGGGTTTTCACGTTGACGACGAAAGTAGGTGGTGGCCACATTAATGTGACTGGACTGTGTATATATATATATATATATATATATGTATGCATGAGAGAGGAGAGAGAATTGTTAGTTAGGTTGCTTTGTATTTTCTGTTTTCCCATTCTTTATGTGTTTGACTGTAAAATGGAATCAGCGTCGGGGACAAGATCTTTTTGTGGAGTGGCGAAACGTTTCAATCACAGGTGTAAAAGCAGGGTGTCAAAAATGTCCTCTCGTAATTCAATCACATCCTGGCAGGAAGGCAGTCGGAATCGATGAATTTATCCTGCTTCCCGAATCGAAAGCTGACCGAAAAAATAGAATTCCAATAGTCGAACATCCGTCCCTCAGGAGAAGGTGACATCACCCCCGTTGGACTTGTCTCCTTTGTGGGGAGTGACACATCCATTTCGAATGCACCCCTTGCTGAATTTCGTTTGGAGAGGGAGTCCAGTGGACTGGAGGTGAGGGAGTGTGATTACACACGAGCCCTCGACACCACCCAATGGTTTCCGTTTATTCCGTCCTGTTCGATATTTGTCCCTCGACAAGGATACCTTCAGAAGGTGGAACAGTGGTCCACAAAAGCGAGGGTCAACTGCAGGATTTGACAATTCATATTTTTTATATAACATTTTTATTCACTTCTACGTTTAGTTGGTAATCATTTGCGGGAACTGACTTTAAAATGAAACGGTGGTACTTCAGTTGATACCTGGCCACCGTGGCATTTTGGGAACGAGTAGGCCGATTCTTTAACAAAAAGAGACTCAAAACTGCTTCAAATGAGATCCATCCAACTGTCACTCCATTTTATAAAACTTTAAATCAAGCAAATAATGACTAAAAAACCACAAGTTACAAATTCAAGAGGGGATTAAGTCAAAGCGTTGGAGAGCTGAAGATCTTTCAGCAATACCCAGCAATCCGCGACGGCATGCTGTCGCCCAATTCCGATTGGCCCTGACTGTCTAGCAGAACATCCCCATCGCATTAAAAATCTTTTCGAACCCTGGCTGCCCCTATGTGGTTCAACAGATCCAATGAACAGAGACCTCCTCCAACGATGTGCGGTACTTGACGGCGACAGCGCTTCACTGGAGTGCGAGAGAACTCTTAAGGCAATGACTTCGCTCATCTTTGCATTTTTGGGTGTTTATTCTTTTTTTGTATTTTTTTTTCCTTGTTATTATTATTATTTTTATTCTTCTTGTACTTGCCTTGCCATTGGAAATAAAAAAAAAAAGTTTAGTTGGTATGTTGGTATATGTCCGTTTGGGAACAATTTAATATGCGTCTTGTTTGGCAACAACGCACAACATTTTGTTTTGTATACGACTCATGAGGTTCAAACATTACAGAGAAACATAATTTCAATAAAAGCACAACCTAGTCGTGATAATTGTCTGCAATGACCAGAGAGGAAGTCAGAAACGAAGTTTTAGAAAAAATGTTTAGTCAACTTTCAGTCAGGTGATTCATCGCCAGGTCCAAGAAGGGAAAAGAGACAGAAAAGATTTGTAAATTTGGTAAATTATTATTTATGTACGTGTTTCATCTAACTGGTTTTGCCTAGATGTATTTTAGTATCAAACGGTGTTAAATTATGTTATGCCATGTGTGATATGCCAATGAAACAGAATTTTTTTTTCCCATGGAAACGGCTTCATCGTTTTCTTTTTATTTCTTATGGCATAAATTTGGTTGATAATAAGTCCAGGGATCTGGAATGGATAAAGGAGGTACACTTGAGTATACGTTCACTATATACAGTAAGGAAATAAATATAAGCGAGTTATTAAATTTCTTTCTGTATACAGTACGGGAATTTATACGCAGTCCACATGAAAGATGCAATGGTGGATTATGAACGAATACTATTGTGGCCAAAAAGCAAGGCCAATTATTTATTTTTTCAAAAACTCTTCATTTATTCTTCCAAATTTATTTCATCGCTTTCAAAGTAATCCTCCGAACACAATGCACTTATGTCAACTTTTTTCCAATCCTGAATGCATGCTAAAAGTCAGGGATGGCCTTCAAAGCGCGGTATATAAGTCCCGGAATTTTAAATTAAAAATGGGTCTTACTTTTTGGACACAGTAGTACACTCTTAATAATTAATTATAGAATGAATGCCGGCGCAGAATGGGAATTATGAAAGAATACACGGAATTTCTACAGTAAAGTCACTCCCTTTGTACCCTATAACAATTCACGCTTTTAAGCTTAAAAATACTAAAAATTATCATTATTATGAATAAATACATGGAATACTGAGTTACGAACCAATACGCAGAATGGTAAATTTTGAACTAGTAAACGGAATTCCTAAAATAAAATGTCAATAATTTACATTTTTATTACTAAAGGAATTCTCGCCTTTAATCACAAAAATATCGCATATTATTATTATGAACAAATGCATGGAATGGTGAAATATGAGCGAGTACGCAGGATGGTCCAATAGGAACAAATGCATGCAATTCCAAAGGCAATGTCCCTAATTTAAATTTTATTACAAAAGAATTTTCCGTCTTTAATCTTAAAAATGTTAAATATTATTATTATTATGCACGAATTCATGAATGACAAAATTATGAACAAATACACGAAATGTTGAATTATGAACGAAAACACTGAACTCCATATGCAGTGTCATTCCTTTAAGTTTTTATTAGTAAAGAATTCGAGATCTGATTTCTGTCCCTGTAAAGTATACTGGAATCGGATTTATTATTTTGGCTTTCTAACAAATTAGATTAAACGGTCTAATTAGCCCAAAGTGTGCACAAAATGATCGTAGAGCGGCAAAAACGAACCAAACCAATCTAGCAAATTAGAAGCCAAAATCAAATATTTCCCAAGATTTAATATTGAGTAAAAGAAATATCTCATTATATGTGAGATGAAATAATAATAATAATAATAAAGACCACTATTTTTATTCATGATGCCTGACATTTTCAATATTCGACTATTTTCGGAGTAATAAATTAAAATTTTAATTAACAATCGCAACAATTTAGTATTTATGTTTGCTAGTTGTTTGACTCATAATACCTGTTTTGTGAATTAATATTCTGAATACTTAAAAATAAATGCTCGTCAATGAATTAAGATGATTGCTGATATAAATGCCAGAATGTAATGTGAAATAAAGTTGTTGTTTTTTAATTATTTGCATTTAACTTATAAACTTAACGTCTTAATAGTTATTAGGATCCTAATGTCTATAAAGACGTTTAATAACGATATGAGTGTCGAAAGAGGGAAGAAAACAGAATTTTCTATTATTTACGGAAAAAACCTAAAACTAAAGTCACCCGGTGAACTAAAATACGTTTCATAAAATTTACGTTATTTTTCTGTCTCTTTTCACTGTCTTCAATTTCTTTCTTCATTAAGAAGAATAAATGTGCAAATTCATTCCGACAGAAGACTTAATTGAGAATCATGATGAGTTGTTAAAAGTTTTGTGGGACACTATTTCCTGCAAGGCGCTAAAATAATCAGGCATAGACTTTTCAAAAGGTTCAAGTCTGCTTTTCACCAAGTGTTGGAATGGAAGGATCTAATCAATATCGAGACCGAAATTCAATGGTCGACAGATTAGCAGAAGTAGGATCAACGATTCAGAAATATCTATGATTAAACAGCCACAATTTAGAAATATACAAATAGCATTTCGTAAATGAGATATTATGATACAAGAATAAGTAACAAAGAAGTTCCTGATGGGGATGAAAGTTTAGTCATTTGAAAGATGCCCTTAAACTAAAGTCAATTAATAAAAAAATTATATAGAACTACTGACTATGCATAAATGCGTTATTTTCATTGGGATCAGATAAATGCGAAAATACCGCATTTATTTCCACTTTCATAAAAAACATTTCCACAAAGCAAAATCTATTTAAAATATAGTAAGTTGTCAAAGTAAATAGTCAATCAGTTGAAATCCTTTACAAATAAAGAAAGAAGCAAAGTAGCTCGAATATTTGTTTAAATCAAAATTAAACATGAGTAAGGCATTTCATAGTTAATGAAATGATTAAAATGTTGAAGCTATAGAAAGCAGTAAGATTATTAGTCATCCTCAAATCATTAATGGAAAAGAATAATAAAAAGAAATTTCCAATGGCCACACAGCGTTAGAGGGTACCAGATATTTCTCAATTGCTCTTCCAAATCTTGCTATTTTGTGGTATCATGAACTGATGGCATGCCTGTTCAGCTGGCCAAAGCAATCGAAAAACAAATTAGGTATTGTCTTGTCGAAAACTGATCCCGAGGGTATGGATTATGAATATATGGTGGGAGAACGTCGCCAACGTATCGATGAATTGTACACAGGAAAACTATGGGAGATAGCAAAACTAGATATAGAGATAGCACAAGTAATAGCAAGCCAATCATCTCTAAAACATAGACAGATTGGATCTGCCGGCAATGTTGCTTCTGCACAGGGATCCGATGGACAACTCCAAGACGAAGCAATATTCATTAACATTTTACCACAAACCTTGATTATTGGGCTTGACTCCACTCTCGAAGGCATTATTTAAGTGGGGTATGGGGTGGGGTTCAAGGCAGACAATGGCCAGCATAAGCATAATCCTGCCTGAGCCAAGCGCCAGGAAATGATAGATGACCATAGATCAAGGGTCTCCAAACTGACCCGCGGGCCAAATCCAGATCGCCAGTGTCATCCATCCGGCCCGCGACAGCGAATAGCTTATTGTTGCTGTAATAAGTTGGATAAAAAAAAAACACAGGGATCGGTGTACTAGTCCAATTACTGCAATCTCCTCAACGTGAGTGGAATACACCAGAACCTTCTCGAACCAATGAAATTATTCACGAATGTTTCATTGCTACTGCGCTCGATACTACTAGTGCCCTATGTTAGCGATAAAGGATATCAACTACCTATTTCCGCTTTTGATCACTAGATGTCGTCAAGTGTCACGGTCGTAACGATACACAC
>BPLR01015446.1:0-60685 GCA_021605095.1 Caerostris extrusa | reverse complement strand
ATGTACATTGCTGTAAAAGCACATTAGTAATTAAATAAAAGTTTTTATCCAAAATGTACAATCTTTTCTAAATAGAATTAATTGAAAAATTTGTTACTTGATTAAATTCCGCAAGATCTCTTTTGGAACAGGGTATTCTATAAATTATCATGGATTTTATTATTGGCTGTTTGATGTCATATGCTATATTAAAGAGGTTGTAATAATGAAGATGTGCCAATTTCCCACAGTTTGTAACCTCAACATGAAAATATTGATCAATATCATCAATTACAACCATTCATGAAGCCTTTTTGATTATCCGTAATTTTATACCAAATTTTTTTATTGGGTAAAACTACCCGAATTCCTTTCACGCAGAGTTTTTGAGTTAATTTTCAGTGAAAATTACAAAATAAAAGTTTGCAGATTACACCTGGCAGCTTATACAGAAATATAATATACCAAAAATTAAGTTTTTTTTTTCTTTTTTTGACATATAATCTTTAAATTATAGTATATGAAATATCTCCCAGATTCAGCTTAAATTTGATTGCACAATTTGGATATAGCAAGCAGGCTGTTTCATTTGTAAACTATGACTGAATGATTGAACTATTTGACTAAATTTATTTGAATTAAAAACTGACTCTGGGAGGAGGAAAAAATAAAACACCTTAGGTAATTTATTAAATTGATTTTAAGTACCTTAATTAAAACAAACAGTTAAAAGATATGCCAAATGATTTGCTCAAGTATAAATACTTGTTTAAAAATTAAATTATGCAAATTCATGGGCTGCAAAAGTTAGACAAGAGGGGCCAATTGGAACTGGAAAACACTTTAAAATATAAATCATGCCTTAAAAATTAATTAATAGAGAACATTTTTAAAAGTTGAAAATATATACAGCAGAAATAAAATTGGCAGCTTTTTCTCTACAAAAAACATAGCTATTTAATTTATATATGAATCGTCTTCTGCTAAAGGAAATATTTCTGGATTTCAAAACTTAGAGAATATATATTTACACTGGTTTTTTAAAGTAATTGAATTGACTTCAAAGTTAAATATGTATCCTTATTCAAAACTTGCATAACTCTTAGCAACAGAATAAAATTATATTTATATACTTGAAAACTTTTTGTCATATTGCTGTATTTTAATATCATAATTTTTTGTTAATGTAGAATGTTATATAAAAAAAGAAATATAAAAATCTTTTTTAAAACTGGTCAAGAACCGCCCTTAGGATGTCCCTACATCAAATTTTAAATTACTTTTGGATAATACACGAACAATTTTGATTATTAAAGTTTTTTTCATTATAAAATAATTTTAAAAGTGTTTATATATATATATTTCTCCTAAATTCACATTGCATATGAATTATAGATATTATTTATAGAATATATTTATTTTAAAAGAAATGTAAAGGAGGATTAATTCTTATTACATGTAATATAATATACAATTTTAACATTCAAATGATATGAGAAACATTCAAAATCATTTGAATTTACAATAAAAGTATCACTAAACACAAACAGTTTTAAATTTAAATGGTATAAATATGAATCGACTGAATATAAACTTTGCAATTATAAAATTTTAGCCTAGTTATAATTTTGGAATAATTAAAAAAGAAATAGTCTAGTACCAATACATGATTAAATTAATAAAGATACAATAACAATAGACTAAAATTGCTTGTTCATATTAAAAATATAAATTCAGGCTGATAACCTGAATAGCTTATAGAAAAATATATGGAAAAGTACAGAATATATCTACTACATTTAAACAAATGTGAAGAAAATTATCAAATATACATATGTTACAGCTGCTTATTATAGTTCAAACACAAACATGCCTGGAACATGATTTATAATGTTTACAAGTTTCTTAGTGCCATTAACACACTCAGTCAATTTTTCAGACTACAAAACTTGGAAATTAAAATATCTTGGAATCTTATTAAAGTGTTAAATTTTAATACCAAATTGTCAACGAATAAAAATATAAAAGTTTTTCCAGTTTAAATGAGAACAAAAGCAATGATTGTAAAAATCCAAAGATAAATTCACACTGATATTAAAACAAAAACTCATTTAACTAAATATATTAGTTACAATTTCAACAACAATTTTATAACACCATTGCAATTAGTTAAAAAGTCGATATCTATCAACTTCTCATTTTATTCAAATTCAAAATATGAAAGATATATAAAATAAGTATACGCTACTTACCAACTTTAGGTGCATCGTAAGAATCACCAAGTAAAATTTCAGGAGCTGAGTATGCCAAAGAACCACAAGAAGTTTCTAATTTCTGTCCAGGACAGAATTTGTTGCTGAATCCAAAGTCAGTCAGCTTAACCATGCCGAGTTTTTCGAAGAAAACAACGTTCTCTGGCTTAAGATCCCTGTGAACAACATGAAGTTTGTGACAATATGAAATTGCATGCACAATTTGACGAAAGTACTTTTTGGCTGTTTCCTCGTCCACGCCGTTTTCGTGCTTAAGGATATAATCATACATATCCCCTCCATCTCCAAGTTCTAATATCAGGTACAATTTGGTTTGAGTATCAATTACATCGTACAGGCGTACAACGTTCGGGTGCTGCACCAGTTTCATGCACCGTACTTCTTGAAATAAATGAGCGCGAGATACATCATCCAATCTAGTCTTGTCGATCACTTTCACAGCAACTTGCTCTCCAGTGAAAACATGTTTGGCCAATTTGACAACGGCAAAATGGCCGCGACCTAAAGTATCGCCTAAATCATATAATCCAGCGATTTTTCCGTCATAATGAGCATTGCCTCTGCTTCGGCTCATCATACGGACAATTATAAAATCAAATAACTTGAAGACACTCCTCAGTAAACACCAAAATAGACATTACGCGGCCATCTCAACTTCTCATGAACATCGCCGCAACTTAGAAAAATAGAAAAATAAAGGAAAATAGTGATGAAATACGCATGCGCAGTAAGTACTTGTTTTGAAGAGAAATTTTTAACCTTTCTTCTCAAGAGGAATAAATAATAAGACCATAAAACAGTCTTATTTTTAGTCGTAAGATAATGGAAGCATAGAAAATAAGAACTAAATGTATTGTCTTTTGTTGTGTCCCAAGCTAAAATAATGTTTACGAAAATTGCAGCGAAAATCTGTAACAGTAAACGACTAGCAGTAAAGTAGAATTGAAAGAACTTTTTTTTTTCTGTTTTCAAAATTTTTAATTTACAATAATCAGAATTAATCTATAAAAAGAATTTTCAAATTAAAATATAATTTTAAAAAACAATTATAAACCATTTTGATGGTCAAAGTAACGATTTACGATAGTTTAAGCTTTAAGAGAAAGCATTTGTACTTAATATTTTTATTCAGCTTTGTCTATTTAAATTTAATTCATGTCGTTTTATATTTTGTAGTCTGTGATCATTTCGTACAGAATGATTTGATTATATGATCGTAAAATTGTATTTTAAATTAATTATAAAAAATCATAAATTTTGTAAATTCATAATTTTTTGTAATCATAAATTTTGTGAATTCATAATCATAAAATCACAAATTCATAAATTTTGCTTAGCAACGACCAAATACTACAGCACTTACTAAATTTATGCAATAATATGCATAAAAATATTTGTTTTTTTATACTATAATATTTATTTATTGTTTTATTTAAAGAAAGAAAATATATAATTGCGATTTAGATAATTGACCATGTTCAAACCCACATTTTTTAAAAACTGAAATCTTTTGACAAAATTCAATTTATCACTTGTTAACATATGATGCTAGGTGAATATATATGGAACATATCAATGTTTAATAGCCCAGGGAATATACCAAAGTTTGATAACCCTAGAAGAATTGTTAAGAAACAATTGTTCAAAATACTATTAGAAGCATTAAAAATTCAGTAGCCGCACGAATATACCAAAATTTTACTGTTGCTAACAGGCTTTTTTTTAATATTATATACAATTACAATATACAATATATTTTTTTATATACATGATACACGATATATAGTACGATACGGAATTCTATTTTCTCATAAACATTTTGGATAATGACTCGTATTATTTTCACCGACGCATTTTTGATAACATCAAGGATCCACTACACGAAAAACTTCAAGTTCACACATGATAAAAGTAATTAAAAAATGTTTTTATTGAAGTTTATTAATTGGGTCAAAAATTATAATATAAAAAAAAGAATCTGATAAAACTATTTCTGAAAATTTTACACATAAGATGAATTGTTTTCTGAAATGTTTTCACCTTCCTTTAAATTACAGAGTCCACAAAAAGTAATGATGTTCATCATTGTTGAATAAAGATGTCGAGTGCCTGAACGCGAAGCGTTCATCTACTCAATGGTATGTGAAGGCAGTAGGAAAGAAAAGTCATGATAAATAGATAATAGTAATCGTATGATGAGAGGAAGAAAAAGTAAGAAAAATGTAAATCATCGGTATGGAAACGTAACAAGAAATTTATGATGTTAATTTATATTACCAACTATGATATCTGAAATTCATATATTAAAATACGAATTTTCGGTTATCTAGAATATAACTCCACAAACAAAGACAAACAATAATAAAAAAAAAAAAAAATTATTCAGAGATGACAAATAGATTTTAAAATTTATTAATAATTTAATTTTTTTAAATAATTGTTTTATTTATTGGAAATTATAGTTAATGACTTTAGCTAATTTTTGGTTTACGAAAAATTTGTATTAAACAATATATTTTCCTAAAAGTTTCAGTCAGGTTCTTGGCAATAATCGTAGTTAAGGTTTCCTAAATTTATCTTAAGCGAACTAAAATTTTATAAAAACAAATTGATTGATAACACTATTTTTTGACATTTCTCTTCATAGAAAGAAAGTTGAAGTGAGCTTTAAATGTATTTGCCATTGCGGTTTCTAATATTTTATTGAAAATTTAAATTACATTTCATTTTTGACAAGAAACGTAAGGTTTCTGTTTCAGTTTTAGCTATGAATGGCCATTCCAATATAGACACTAACGAAGCTACAGAGCATTTGAAGAATATTTTGAATGTCGGAAAAAGTGAAGCAGATTCTGGTAAAATGATTTGTATATTTTTCATAGAATGTTTCATATCTTTATAAAATGAAATAAATTATTTAAAAGTGAAAAATTTTTTAATACATGTGTACTTGTCAAAACTTTTTTTTTCTCTCGTATTAGATTAAGATATTATTTCTGAATCTTTAATTCCAAAGCGTTTATTTTCATAAGTTATCCTGAGGTAAAGACTAATATTGTAGGGCATAATAGTGATCCCGCACTGAAATCTTAACCAAATTTAGTTAATAAATAATCTGGTTAAAGAATTGGAAAAAATTAAGATTTTGTATGTTATTTTTTTCATTTATAGGATATACTCTTTCATTTTATTATGTTAAAAGTTTGTAAAGATTATAGGTACTATAACTAAAATCTTTTAAAAAATATTGTAAAATTGCAAAATCATGCCAAATACATTTTTATTTTAAAAGAGACTTGTTGACGTGTATTTAATTATGTCTTAATTTTTTTTTCCCCGTGCAATTTTGGATGAAATGGCCAGTCAAATAAGAAAAGAGATACATATCTGACGTATGCTTTTTGAATTTCACAAGGGTAGTAGTAACACAACAATTGCAACCAAAAACATTTTTTATGTTTATCCAAGTGCATTAAATGTTCGTACTGAATAGAGATTGTTTATATATAATTGTTTAGATGCGGAATACAGATTCGATAATTTTTATCCTTGGGACTTGTATCGATTGGTAAAACCAACAATTTTAGACAATGACGTGTTAAGGGTTAGCGTGGAAGCAAATTCATGGCAGACAATCAAGGAACTGTCAAATACTCTTAACTAACTCTTGGTCGGCCCTTGAAGAACATTTGCAATGGATTGGTAAAGTTTGCAGAACAAATGATTACATCTTGCATAATCTGTCTGCATCTGTAAAAACAAAGCTAATCAATCCATCTTATGCAATTTATTGCTCCCAGGACATAATACAGAAGCATTTTTTGACTGCTTGATCATTGGAGATAAAAAAAAATGGGTGTTCTATGATAATATCCAAAAGGCTCTCTCTGAATAAGCCATGCTTACATTCAAGAAAGATACTTCTTGTGTTTAATGGAGGTATTTGTAGAATTGTTCATTTTGAAGTGCTGAAACCTGGACATACTGAATGCAGACCTTTATTGCAAACAATTGGATTGAGCAAATCAATCTTTAATTGAAAAGTGTCCAGCAGAAAATCTACAGATAAAGTATTATTCTGCAACACCATAATGTAAAACTGCACAACACAAGATGAAACCTGGAAGAAATTAATGAATTGAGTGGGAGGTACTGTCTCACTGTCATACTTGCCTAATATTGCACCATTAGATTTCCATATATACTGATAGTTAAAATACTTTATATGTAACAAAAAATTTAGATGATATCCATAATACCACCTCCAGATATTTTGCTCAAAAACCAATTGATTTTTATCTATGCAGTATTGAAAATTTGCATATTAGAGGGCATTAGATTTGCATATTTCTGTATATAATTTGTTAAATGATAACAAAGGTAATTACATCATATTAAAAATAAAAACCATTTTAAACTAATTTATTAAAACCATTAAAAAATTTATTTGTTTTAACTTAATTTAAAAGGAACGGCATTCCATTCCCGTTAATTTAATATTTATGAAAATATTTCTTCAATGTTTCTATAAAGAAGTTTTGTTGCATTTCTAAAATAAATAAAATAATAGTGTAACAAAAAAAATGTGCAGTTATTTTTTCTCAAAAGTTTTTAAAGTCAATATTTGAAATATTTTTGTGCAAATTATATAATTTTTTTTTTATATTAATTACTGTTTCTTTTTGTAGCAAAGTTAAAGACTATTGCTAATGGAAGCATTAAAGCATCTGGTGATGGAAACTTAATGATGCATGAGCAGAAATTTCAACCAATGTAAGATTTATTTCATATGTTTAAATGTTAGTAATGTTGAGATAAAAATTTGTTTAAATTATTGTAAATTAGGATAAATTATCTGATAACTGACTGCCATACATTTATTCTGAAACAAAAATGAAAGCAAATTAAATTTAATTGAAATAAAGTGTTTATTTTGAAAACAAAACGAAATATATATATATAAATATATATAAAGTTTTGGATTAAGTATGACTATAGAATAGTTTTATAGGAAATTTTAAAATCATTTTTTTTCTTCTATTACTTTTCAAACTTTTATACAATTTCAAGAAAAATGGTTGCAAAAAATTAATTTATAACTTCAATAATGATTAATATTAAATAATATTTGAAATAAAATTAATGTTACTATTAAATTTTTTTCATTAAATTGCTAATTTAAGATATCTGCACTGGAAGGAGATAAGAGTTTATGAGATAAATTTTTGTATTTGTATATATGAGCTCACTTTTTATTTTAAACTATTTATTTGAAAGAAAACAAATTGGTATTTTTTTAACTAACCTGTAATAAATAATTTTAGTATATATATTTGTAGCATTTATTCTCAAATGATCTCTAAAGTAATCTTGGTTGATGATAACTTAGTCTTAAGAAAAACACTTTGCTTGTTAATTTTATAAATTGCTATGAATTTGATGGTAAAATTGCTAATTATCTTGATTAGAAAGTAATGGCGTATGTTAGTCTAGTACTGCTGACAAGTTTTTTTGAGAAATCATTAAAAAGTCTCATTTAAAGGTTACAACATCTGCATATTTATAAATGATATTGATATTTGACAATTTTTACTAGCACCAATTGAGTGATAATTTGTCAAATAAATATGGCAACCAAAATAATCTGCTAGAAATATTTTCATTGTCATATTCTGGTGCTCCATTGTTTTTTGAGAAAAATTTCCTTTTTTTTTCAATTGCTAAATTTGCAAAAAAAAAATTTTGTTGGGCAGATTCTTTTACCTTCTAATTATGATTGACACTAGAAACTGTCATGTTTTTCTTCTTTTCTGCTAGCTGACATCTTTTAAGTTTAATTTTTCTTTTGGATGTGTGCTTATCAGTATTTTGTGAGACATGATGTAGAAATAATTTTTATTTTGAAAAAAAAAAAAAAAAAAAAAAAATCCAGAGGCTATTTTTGTGTGGTTTTTATTTCAAGAAAGAAATCCAGATGTTATTTGCAATTTCAATTCAGGCATTATAATGGTGTTATTTGAGGGATGATTTTTATTTCTTTGGGCATAAGTTTGTTTCATTTCTTATCATCATTGCAGCATTTTTTTGTGCTTCTTAGGTTGCAGTATCATCTCTATTTATGTAGTTTTTAATAATTTTTTTTATTTGTTCTAACTATCTAATATGTAGTACAATGAACATATGCATCTGCAATTTATATCTGGCTGATAGCAAAAGTTCAGTGTGGAGCAGTAAGTGTAGTGCAGACGCGTTGACTCGTACTGTAAGGACCCAGTGCAGAGTAACTGTTGAAGGTGTGAAGTTTCCCAAACTGAGACGGATGGCCTGATTGCTAATGGCTAGCACTCTGTCCTTTGGTATCACAGGCTTCAGGTTCGAATCCTGGCGATGGCATGAATGTTTGTTAGTAGTTTGGAATCCACATTAAGCAGTAGGTCCCTGTCTAATTAACCTAAAGTGTGTACAAAATGACTGTAGAACGTCAAACCAAACAATAATCCAATGGGGAAAGTGGGTAAAAGGGAAAAAATTGTTTGCCCTTTCTGTTACATGCGACTAGCATAGTTGTTAATTTTGGTATTTTTAATGGGGTATGTAAAATTCTCTTCTACATCTTTTTTTTTTCCCCCATTATGTACTGACACTTTATCTTGAGATGTAGCTGTTAACCTAATATTTTTCTTCTGAGTGTCCAAAATGCCAAATAAAAAAAAAATCCTAGTTATATTGTTAAACTTAATTGAAAGCTCAGCAAATGGCTAAATAAATGGACTTATTAAAGTTTAGAAAAAAAGGGTAACAAGGAACTTTCTCAAATTTGGATGCTATTGTTACCATGAAGAGGTGTCATGTTGTTCAGAGTCATATAAAACAGTGTGGTAAAAATTGCTGGGGAAAATGGAAAGAAAAAAAAAATTTCATGATTTTTCTTAACAAAATCGTATAAGAAAATTTTACAGGAAAAAAATGAAATCCTTAACAGGATCAATTGCTATTGTCATTTTAATGACTTCCAAATTGATTTTTTTATTTATAAGATTCTATTTCCATTTCAATAAAGACAACAAGTTATGGAAAATCGGTCTTCACCGTCGTCATGTAAATGGTATGAAATTCAATTACAATTAAGCTCTTATTTGAAACTTCCGGAACTTGTTTAGTAAAACTGAACTTGCTTGGTAACTTCCTGTGATAATGCTAGAACACCTTGTGTCCACTTTTACATTTACATTCAGAGAGGAAAATATTTTTAATTTGGACTCTTAGTACAAAAGTTGTACACTTCGCAACTTCCATGCATGTCAATTTAAAATTATAATAATTCTATACATAATTTAAATGAAACTAGAGAAGCCCTACAAGCTTGGTACTAACATATAAGAAATGTTCATTCAGCAAAAAAAATAGAACGCTACAATATCAGTTAATAATTTGATTTTCTTAATTGTTTATTAATTATAATTTTTCTTTGTTATTTTTTATATTACTGTACTTGGTTTGCTGTTCAAGAAACTTGGCTTTTATATTTACTAAAAATTTGAATTTCTTGCAGAGATGCTGTAATAAATTCAAATAACTTTATTTTTAACGTTGAAATTTTTGTTAAATATCATTACAATTTATTAAACATGTTTATTTTAAAAGGAATAAACATTTATAATCGCAACATACTTTTAATTTTCTTTTGCACAAGTATTAATTTTTAAAGCAATTCATTGTTTAGAAAATTTATGTGAATTAAGATTTCTGCTGTAAAAAAATGCATTTCTAATTCTGTTAAATTTAAAATACTTAAAAATGTTAATTTATGTCAGCATTGATAAATTCTTTTCAGTCATCTGTGTGCAGATAAAGACAGTTCTCATGTTGCCATTCATGGAACTGAAGTTGATATTTACTCCAGCCCTTTGGAGCATGGTGAAACTTGTAGTCAGGTAAAGAAATGAATATTATTTCATAATAATATTGTAATTGTTTTTAAATACAATGGTTTGTATGTTTTGTTAAAAGGTAACTTTTGTTCCTGTTAGCTTTATATCTGAAATTCTCATCAGTTATTGTTAAAATTTTAAATTTTTTTTATCTTTATATAACTTTTGATAATACACAGGTTTCTAAAAATTTAACCAAAAAATTTTGAAATTTCTATCCATTCCATTAATGAAATTTGGTAAAACATTAATCAAACAGAGGTTTACAATTTAAGTACAAAATATATATTTATATATATTTTTTTTTTTTTTTGTCTTGTAAATGTACAAAATAGAAATCTAACAAAAACTTACCCAAGTTCAAATTATGATCCACTTCTTTATGAAGTGGAATCTTCTTACGTTTATATAGATATGGCAATCCTGTTTGATGTTGAAAATAAAGTTGTTTATTAACTAACTCTGTTAACAGCAATAATATATCTTGATTGAGAATAGATGTTTTAATTTGACAAAGCACCTTGTCATTAAACTGAAAAAGGTGATATAGTGGTTTTATTCCCTATTTAAAGTATTTAAATGGTTAAGTAATGCTGTAAAGTAATAATATTTAAAATCCTGAGTAAATAATAATGTTATGAAAATGGCTGTAAACTAAAGATAAAATTGGGTGTGAAATTTCAAAAATAAGTTGAAAAAGTTACAAGAACTTATTGGAACTTGGATTGTAATGAAATTAATTTTTCTACATTTGATAGATAATGGATTTTTTTTTTAATACCTTTCATACTCTTAACTATTATCTAAAGAGTAATTAATCACGGATTAGAGGTTTTATTGTATTTTTCAACTTTCTTTATACATGTCTTCTTTTAATTTGTAAATATCAAAAAATAAATAAATAAATACACAGTATATTTATAAATACCCATTTATTAAATGTTCAAAATTTAGGAAGAAATTTATATACAATACAGTATATCACATCAATTATGATAATGAAAATTTCGTTTGGAATCCAAAATTTTGGTTTTAGTTGAAGTGATATAAAACTTTTACACTACTATAGATCTGAATTAATTTTGATGTTGTCTATTGTAATTATAATTAAAAAAATTAATTAAATTATTTTACTTGAATACTTTTAATAAGGTATTTTACTTGAATAAGTTATATTTATTTGTATAATTTATACTTGAAAATTGTGAAAAATAAAAGACAAATTTTTCACGATTTTCATTTACGCTAAAGAAACTTGCCCCTGTAATCTATAGTGTCATAGTAGAGGGTGTTCCAAAATTCACATATGAAGTAATGCTCCTAATACAGGTTATAAGGCGATTTGTTTTTGAAAACAATTTGATATACTCACTTGCTCTGAACACCAAGTCTAAATGTGTTTTGAAAGGAAATCAGATCTTTGATAACCAAATATTCCAGGCTATTTTACATTTCAAATACATGAATTTTGGAACACTTTATATAAGCATTCTAGTACTTTTTTATTCGTGATTTTAAAATAATAAGTCTTATTTGCATCAAGGAGGTAAGTGTTCTGGTGTAAAGCTGCAAAGAAAATTTTTTTGATCTGTTTCACACTGAGATAGCAGAAATTGCTTTATGCTTAGTAAAGTTCCAGTTATTCCTGTAGATGGCATTGTGTATTGTTTACCTGTAAAGTATCAATGCTCACCAAAACATATTGATAGGTACAAAGCAATTTCGACTTGCTATAGAAAAACTTCATTATTCTTACTACTAGGATATTTAATTAACACTTGTTGGTGGAATATTTTTATTATCATTATTCTCCACAATTGAGAAAAATTAGTTTAGAATTTATAAAAATATACAAGTGAGATATTAAATCTAAGGTTTTTTTTTTTTTTTTTTTTTTTTTTACCCCTTAAGAAAATTCGTATATTGGTGTCACTTTTCTTAAATAAACTAAATTTTTAATGTTTTGTAGTTTACTTTATTTATCATTGAACATTTAGTACATCTTCCTACTAATAAAAAATTTATTGTACCATTTCAGTTTAAATATTAAACAAACATGTTTTATGCATGTTTATCTATAAAATATATGTACAATTTTTATTATTTTTATCACTTAGCCAATATACTTCTAAACACCATGAATATAAATTTTATTGAAAATCACTTGTATAAAAGAAAATTCAATTTTTTAAAAGATATATGATCACAATGAAGACAAGTTTCCAAAGACAGCAATTACAGTAAAAGACTATCCAACCATTTAGCCATCCATCGGCTTAATTCAAGTTATGTAATAGTGTTAAGCTTCTAAGAAAAAATTGATTAACAAAATTTAAAATCAAGAACTTCAGTTGTTTGCATATTGAGGCTTATGATGGAATGTTGCTTCACTCCTCACCACTTAATGTCTTATTATGAATGAAGCTTCAGTTGTATTTATCTTAAGCAATGTATGACTTTGCAGATTATTGTTGAAGATATGGTTGACTATGGATGGGAAGAAAAATACTATTGCGGCCGACTAATAAGTATTCATTTAAGTGGATTATATCTGGCATATGTTTTGAAACGTAGGTTTTAAATGCTTTTTATTAGCCCACTGTTTAATAAATGTATGTTTGGTGTCCAAGAATTATTAGACACATTATAAAATTAGGCTTAAATTAATTATTTGGGGGAGGGGGACTGAAATCTCTACTAACTTACAATATAACTATAAGCATTAACAAATTTGGATGCAAGATTCCTTTGTATATTAAAGGAATACATGCCTAGTTTTAGCAAGCATCTTCTGAGTTAAGGAATTAATAACAGCTGTAAAATGTTCCTTTTGAGATACAGCAAATTAGTACTAGACTAAACAAAAATTTCAACATAGGACAAGGAGCAGCATAGAAAAGCAGTCACTACTGATACTTTTTTTTCACTTAATTTCATAATGTGTTCAATAAATCTCGGATATCCTGTGTAATTTAAAAAAAAATTGCATTATATGTATCTATAACTGTGAGACTTACTATGAATATACTGTTATGATTTGTTTATAAAACAAATAAATATGTTTTATCTGTTGATAAGCATTTCTATTGATATTTGTATGATGTACAAATGCATAGTCAGTTATTATTAGACTTGGGTATTGTATCAAAGTATAATAATTGATACATCTTTTCCAATTTTTAAGGTGTATAGAAATTTTCATGAAGTCAACAATGGACATTAAAAGTATCCTTCTTGGAAATAAAAATTTAATTTCCCACTTAAATACTGAACAAACGCAGGTTAACTTGCAGCATAAAATAGGACAAATACAATTTTTAAAAGTAGCAATGAGTACAATGTTTAAATATGTACTTGATTCATTTTAAAAATCGCAGATTCAAACTGAAAATGTTAAAATTCATAGGAAATTGTTTCTCTGAACAAATTTTTAAAATTTGGTTGTTATGTTACTGAATGTTTAATGCTTATTAACTATTACAAGGTAAAAATTAGTACCCTATATAGGAATATAATAAAATGAGATTGCTTGATAAAATGAAATTACTTCTGAACTACAATTTTATAGCCTGAGATTTTGAAAATATTATCTGTTGGGGACAGAGAATTTCTTTGTATTCTCTCATTAGATACTTAAAATCATATAAATCTAGTAATAATATATTTGGCAAAATTTGTTTGTGTTTGAAAGATGAAATGATTGAGTATCATTAGAAAAGACAATCTATTCATTTATTTATTCAAGTTTATTGCCTCCCTATAAGCGTAAATGGATTTAGAATTTTATAATATATATATATAAATAAATTTTAAAAAATGTGACTTGTACTACAAAAACATTTGTGATATTTATTAGCATGATGCATTATGAGTAATTAACCCTTAAACCAAGCCAAGTCAAAGTATTTTCATTCTGAAAATTTTAGTGTTACTGATGTATCATTTCTTATCATATCTGTTAAGTCTCATGATAGTGACTTCTCTTGATGATCAGCCTCTACAATTGTATCTTTATCAAAGAAGGAGAATGGTCAGTTTCAGAAGGTTTATTGCATGTCTGATACTTGCAAGTATTGTGTTAACATACTGTGTTTTCAAGATTTCAACTTTAATAAATTTTTATAGGGGGTGTGGGATTTTTTATAGGGGGTGTGTTTTTAATAAATGTTCTTTAAAATTTACAGATAAAAAAATAATTTTACATTTAAAAAAAAATTTTCTCAACTCTTGCAAAAGCATAGTTTTTACACTGAAATGTAAAAAAAAAAAAAAAACATAATTAAGTTACTATATAGTTTGTTTTAATTTGGATTTTTCTATTATTCATATATATATTTAATATGCATTACACATGCACTAAGCCATTCATTTCCTATGATATTAATATTGCTTAAAATGTTTTTTTTACTTCAGATTGATTAAAAAAATTTTTTTCTAGCATCAAATAATAAACCAGGATTTGTTCGTATTGTGAGAACCCATTTAGACATTCGCCATCTGATTAAAGATTACAAAAGTGAAGTGAAAGATATTTCCTTTGCTCATACTACATCTCAAGTTTTATTGGGTTCTGTAGATGCACGTGGACAACTTTCAGTGCACAAAATTAGCGATAATGGTTCAGAAATATTGTATCCTTTACTAATTGCAAAATTTTATTTTGATCATTAGAAATAATTATATACTCTTAATTTATCGAGTTTCTTTTTCAGTATGATTACTATCAACATTTTAATGGAGTATCGGTGAATAGGTATTAATATCAGGTATGTAAATAAGGAACCAGAATTTTTGAATAGAAAATACATGTTTATTGTATGAAAATGGTGAGTAATATTTTGTTTGAAGTATTGTCCATAGGTACAAAAAAAGTATAGTTAGCTATCTGGCAATTTGTGGATGCCACTCCAAAAAACTATTGCTTTTTGAGGCAAACCATCACTGAACCATTATCTTACATTTTCATAAGAAATGAGGCACTGCTCGGCTAGTGTGTGTCACATCAATGCAAATAAGTGATAATCGGGATGGAATCAAGTCTGATGAGTAAGCCGTATACGAATATATTTCTCAACTAAATACTTCAGTCGCTTCCTTCACCAGTTTTGTTGTGTGTGATGATGCATTATCATGAAGTAAAATCACTTTGTGTTGCCTTTTTCAACGTTCTGGTTATTTTTCATGCAAAGCTTGATTCAAGTCTATTATTTCTTGTTGGAAGTATTCAGTATTAACAGTTTCGCCAGGTTTTAGCAGCTCATAATACATTACATCTATCTGATCTTATCAAACACAAAGCATTATCTTCCTTCCATAGCGATTTGGGAGCCTTGCTCACTTTCTATACAATTGGTTTATTTATTTTACCACAACTGCATTAATTAAATTTAATAATTTTTCTCTGACAATTGTAAATTTAAATCTCTGCTGATGTGAATTTTGCTATAATAGTTTTTATTATAATTTTATAAAAGCTGCTAAATATATTTCAAAATAAGATCATATTTACTGTAATTAAATAGAAAAAAAAAAAGCGAAAATAATTTTTAAAATCAAATTAAGTGGGCTCAGCTTCATTATCGTAAGTAATCCAGTTGGAATTACTAAATAGATTTTCATAATAAACATATTGCATCCATTTATAAAATGTGAAATTTTAAAATTACTATTTAATTGAAATATTACAATATATAAATTTTTAAATTGCATATAAACAATTGTTCATAGTTTTAAATGTATTCTTTTTAAATAAAAAAAGAAACCTTAAAAACTACTGTATTTCAATTATACTGTGCTTTATGAAAATTTTGCTTTTTTTTAATGTACTTGTATATAAATTTATTCTACAAGAACTGAGATTTTTTTTTTTTATGTAGTTAAAATAATTTAACATGGTGAAATGTTTTCATATTTAATATAAAAGAACTTAACATGTTTTAAGATGTGATCTTCTTATTCGTATTCTCCGTCCTAATGAATGGACACCTAGTGAACACAATCGTATTATCTGGTGCTTATTCATTCCTGATGATAATGAATCGGCTGATGATGAAAATGAAGACTTTTCTACATTATTAGTTGTCACTCATGAAGAAAGGGTAAAGCATGAATATGTAAATAGTTGTTTTATTTTTATAATTATCTAACTTTTTCTAATTTCAATTATTTATTTTATAGGCAGAAATTTGGCATGTAGAAACTGTCGTAAAAGAACATGGACAGGGTAATTTAGCATTGGAAGATGTGAAAATTGGCATTCAAGTTATTTCTGATCACAAAATGGTAAGCCTGTATATAAAAATAAATGAATATTTAAAAATCTGCATTTTTCAAATTAAATGTATATATAATAAACAAAATTTCATGAATTTTTTTCATTTGAAATGCAATTTCATTTTTAGATATTTGAAAAATAAAAAGGACTAAATTAATGTAATTAAATATTGAAATTTAAATATTTCATGCATAAAATCATGAGAGTTTATAAATTATATTTATTTTGTATAAAACTTGTGTGTGTGTGCATGTACTCACAATTGCATAAACCAAAAAAAAAAAATTCTGTATACATACATGTGCTACATTATACAAAGTTATCTAGAAAACAAAAATTTATTGCTTTTGTATTGCTCTGAAAAATGATGCGAATTTTAGTTTTATGAAAATGTCTGTTTTAGGTTGGTACGAAAAGAAATTATTAGTTTTTGTAGAAAAGTATACTAAACTTGTATCTTCTTTTCAAGGCAAAAAAAAAATCAATGCAATTGGCTTGATCATCTCATCATTATCTAAACTTAAAAATTGAATTTTAAGTAGGAAAGAAAACTAATAGCATTTTCAATAAAATATTTTTACTTGAAAGTTCCAATTTCATTGTAATTAACAGGCTCTCATTTTATAATATATATTTTACAAAATGTGAAATAATATTTTTAAGACTAAATAAATCTTGCAATAGTTTTTTTTTTTTTGGGGTGCAATTTACACTAGAATTAATTTATATGCTTGACATTAATTTTTGGTCATAATTAAAGAATATTTTTTTTAAAAATAGCTTGTTATTTTGAATAAAATTGTTTGCTTAGAATTTCCAATTGTTTTTTGTATTTATTTATATGTTAAAATATTTCTGTGACTAAATTGCTATTGCTTAATGGCATTAGAAATTTATAAATTAATTATTAATTTTAATTCATAAAAAAGAGATACTAATGAGAAAAACCCTAATACAGTTAGTTTAAAAACCAACTACTTTTTCTATCATAAAATATTAATCAGCATTTTAGAATAAGCAGTAAATCAAATTCCAAGTGTCTGTATAATTGTCTTGTGGGATAAAATGAATCATCATTTAAAAATAAGTGTAAATCCAAGATTACCAGCTTCAAAATATGGAATAGAATTGAAAAAATTTTATGGGAGATGTATGTGTAAAAGAGCTTAATCATATGATCAGTTGAATAATGTGGTTGAGTGTCAATGATAATTTTTTATTTATATAAATTTAAAAGTTTATCAACCAGAAACATGAAATTTTTTATTAGAGTTATATTTAGTTTAAAATGAATTCAAATTTTATACATTCAATGTTGGTAGTTTCCTATTGGTTAGAAGAAAATTTTCAAAAACAGAATATACTTTCATTTGTTTAATATGGTGATGACAGAATTATGGTGTAGTATGCATATCATCTACTGCTGTAGGTATATTTTGAGTTTATTGATGACACCATGGATGAATAAAAAAAAAAAAAAAAAACCATCAAAAATTTCAGTTTACAGAAATACTTAAAATTAATCAGAAAAACAATCTTAAGCATACAGAAATATTTTCTTTGTATAAAATATATTATTTCATGAAAAAAAAATATTAATTGAAATAAAAAAATTCATATTAGAAGGAAAAAGAAATTATATTCAAAGAAAATTAATACTTCAAGAAATTGAAAATATACAGCCTATTGTGTGGAAAACTTGTAAAACAGTGGAGTTGAACAGATTTTAAGCAGAACAGTATAATATGCAGAAAGATAATTTTAGATGAATTTTAAAGTACATAATATCAAAAGGAAAATAGATTAAAAAAATACCATCAGGACTATTGAATTCTTTTCTTTTGAAAATTGCTTTACATAATTAAATTGTATGTCAGATTATCACTTGACAATTAAGGCTAATTCAGTACCATGTTTTTTTTTTTAAGTAGTTATCCTTCAAAGTATTTTCCATTAATGTTTGTAATTATTTTTAATTGATATTTTTCTATATAATATGAATGTGACATTGCTTTATGACTAGTTTTATTTAGATATTTTATTCTTTTCATTAATCAACTGTGTAAGCAAATTTCTTCTAATATTATATTTTCAGTTAAATTTATTGTTGAACATTTTGAAACCTTTATTTGAATTAATCTTGAGAAGCATATATAAAGCTTCTTCAATAATATGCTTTACTGGTTCTAAACAGAAGGCTATTTTGTCTACTCCATGTTGTAGGAATACATTGCTAAATATGGGTATTTTGTATTTTTTTTTTTTTATTTTTGTATTTGTATTTTTTTTTATTTATTTTTTTTTTAAGGTATTAGTAAATTATACCTTGATGAAATTATCTTCAGGCTTTAATACACCTTGTCATTATATATAAAAAAAATACCATCAGGACTATATATATATATATATATATATATATATATATATATATATATATATATATATATATAATTTTAATCTATTATTGCAGTTTTGCCATTTAACATTTTGATCTTCGTGTTTATTAAATGATTTTCTGTTTTGTTTCTGTAGCTTATGTACATTTGAATCTTGGAAAATTTTTCCTATTTGAGAGATTTGAATGGGAGTCGGCACAGAATTTTTTTTTTTTTACGAATGCTATGATGGTTTTGTTATACAATTTATATGTAGCGAATACCAGTAATAGCTTTTGGCATACAAATTTGTGTGTTCTAATTCCCTCCTTGTTTTTGTTCCTTGATTTTTTTGTGTATATGTGTTGTGTTCTTTATATATAATAAACAAGATTTTTTTACATTTAATTACTTTATGTAAAATGTCTAGTTTTTCAACTTATTTATTAATTTTAGCTAACCATTTATTTTCTTTTAATGGGATTTTCTATATTTAGTAACTTCATAAAATTTCTTAAAGTTTTATTAATTGAAAATTTATTATTTTTTTTTTTTTTTTTTTTTTAGTTTATCAACTTTTTATTTATGCTTATGAAGTTTATTTTGTTGTGATTTAATTTAGATTGTATAAGCTATATTTGATATGCTTGAATTTGTACTTTATTATGTGTGTGCATATATGTATATATAATTTATTTATTTTAGCCGATAACAACAGCAACCTTTTCACCTGATGGAACAGCTCTAGCGATTGCTAGTATTGATGGAGTTATTAAATTCTTTCAGGTTAACACTCTGAACAAAGATATATCTCCAAGGTAAGATTATTTGATGTTGATTTATGTTATTATCTTATTAGTTATTAGAAATGTTAAGATTATGCAGAAAATATTCAATTTTTGTTCATATCTTAAAGTGGTATTATTAAACTTGATTTTCATTGTGACTTGAGATATATTGAAATGTACGCGATAAGATAAATATATTTTTTATATGGTTCTAAAAAATTTTAATTTTTCATATTTTATGAAAATTTCTCATTATTCAAGAACAAATGAGAAGTGCAAAATTTATTTGAACTGTTTTGGGTGATTTTCGAGATGAATTATTATACAACATCTTTGTGTTGGGGGGGAAGTCTCCCCCATATAATAAATACAATCAAGTAGTAATAAAAAGGTTCAAATAAATTCATCAAAATTTTACCCTGTCGCATGTAAATTAATAACACAACCAGATTTTAATTTAATGCAAGCAATTTTTCTGTGTGCTTTAGTTTTGTTATTAAATGTTAATTACTTAAAAAAATATATTTATTGGCATCCTATTCAAATTGAATGATTCGAAGAATTTAAAAAAAAATTTTCTTTGGACTTTATACTGTGGTCATATACCTTTTAATTAATTCTGTTAAACTTATAGAAAATTAAATAAGTCATGATGCATCTTGATTTTAATATGTATTATTGGGAACAAGTCACGAAATGGCATATCATTCTAAATGTAAAAGGAGCACTAGATGCTATATATTATTAATTAGTTGTGTATACTGGTAGCTATGTAAATTTATTGAATTTCAGTGAAATAGTTCAGTAAATATGTGTTTTACAGGTGTTTGCATCAATGGACTCCTCATCCTCAGAAATCTCTAAGTTCTCTTTATTTCCTGGATAATTGTAAAAATCACAGGCCCGAGTATGTTTAAATAAAAAATATTTAACTATTTTTAATTATTCTTCATATTACTGTATCATTTTATCTTTATTTATAATTATAGTGAACAGTTTGGAAATTTGCTGTGACAGGTGCTGAAAATAATACAGAGTTAAAAATTTGGAGTTGTGAATCATGGAATTGTTTGCAAACTATTAAGTAATTATTTTTCTTTTATTAGATTCCTAAAACATGCTTTAAATTTTTCTTTTCTCCAATTGCACATACATGATTTTTTTTTCTTTAGAACTTCAAGATTTATATGTAATTAAAAATTGAATGTATTCACTAAATCATTGTTCTAATAAATAAAAAACACTATACTAATAAAACCTTTTATATATGTATAACTGCTTAAATATTACATTTTGAGGGTAAATTTTGAAATTTTTTGAAAGCTATATAAAGTTGTTTAAAAAGTATGTCATGTAACTTCTTAATAAATGTTTTGATAATAAAATAGATTAAAATTAACAGTTATAATTAGAATTTAAAATGAAAAATGAGTGTGTAAAAATTACGCTCAATGAAAGTTAAACTTCAAGTTGTTGTGTCTCTGGTGGAAAAGGCAAAATTATGTATTCATCAACAAGTCTTAAGAGATACATAAATTATATGTATTTTAATATCATTATTTCATCATCTGAAGCCAAATTTGTATTGAAATCTTCTTCAAGAATAATGGAAATTTGATCCAATTTTTCTCCATGTTAATATTGTTGCAAAAATAGTTTTAGGATTCGGTTTGCATAATGAATTCTATATTAGCAGTTGAATTTAAGTTTGCCAACAGTATAAAATTAATTTGTGCAGTCTTTCATGTTTTTTTCCCCAAACACTGACCTGATGCTGCAAAAGAAAACTTCCTGATTTATCTGCACTCCACTCCTAACTTAACTTGGTTTTTTTCACTTTTTTTTTTAAATTGCAATGTTAAAAATGGATGGCTCTAGTAATCCAGTAAAAACTGGATTTCAAAACAAGTGTAAACCTATTTCAAGGTCAAGTTTTATTGCTTTTCATTTCGTGTTGTAAAGGAGTGAATTTCTTTGCACTTGTTTCTGCATCTTTCACTGTGAATTCTATTTCTTTTCAATTCTGTGCTAAAAATGGGAGTAAGTGATTGTAACAGAATATGATTCATATATTAGATCTCATAGTAATTCTGGCAATTGTTAATATATCATACTTCTGTAGAATGAGGACTTAACTTGACCTACCTTTCGAGATTTATGCTCACCAGAGGTTGTTTTATTGTGATTTATCTAATTGCTGTTTCAAGAAAATGTTCCTGAGATCATCTGAAATCAGTTTAATTGGGCCTTTCCAGAGTTAATTTTTAGTAAAGTTTTTAAAAACATGATGTTTCAAAGAAACTCTTTCAAACTAAAAGAAGATTAACAAGTTAAATGATATTACATAATTTTTGTAACGAGCATTGTTGGTTGTATCAAATAACCAAAAATAAAATAAGACCTTGTACCCAAAAGCATTTCTCAATTTCCTGATAAATTAAACTCTTCAACATCATTGTTAAAAAAAAAAAAAAAAAAAAAAAAAAAGTCTTCTGAATTACCAAAATATGAATGTAATGAAAATTCAAATAGTCAAGGTTTTTTTGGCTTGAATGCTTCTGGCATTCCATTAAACATTGTTTAAATTTCTAAAGAGAATGGAAAAAGATTATTTAATTATTATTATTTTTTTTAATCAAAAAAGAGCCAATAGTGTTTACTGAGTAGTCTGAAAATTATTTTTTGATAAATAAGAGGGTATTATCTGGTTAGAGACAGTATTGTCAAAAAATTGTAAGAATTTATAACTAGATTTTTCACTTAATTTCTTTTTTGTTTTTCTTGTTGGATATTTAAAGGAGCAGAGAGTTTTTTTCAGTTTGCGCTTGTGATACTAATGCTGCAAGGAAATTTCATTTTAACGTATTCTTAAAAAAAAAAAAAAAAAAGCTGCTTGTGATTGACAAATGTCCTTAATCGTTTTCTACATTTCCAAAGTGTGTTGCTTCAATAAGTTGAGCAGTTTTGTCTTTTTGCAATCCAAATGCACAGTGAATGCAGTTTGGAATTTTGATGAGAATGTTTTTCCGTTCTTCAAGTAACATAATCTGTAAGCTTCAACGAAGGACACAGGTGATTTATAGTTTTAAATTTTAAAATATTGCTTTTTTCTTTAAAACATTTTGTGTCCATGGCTTCATGGGATTTGTCACACTAAATACACTTAAGGAAGTTTGAAGTGCAAGAAGAGTGCACAAGAACTGCTGCATTGCTCGCAAACTATTGAATTCTTGTATGAGTTAATGAATGAAAAGCAATTGTGACTTTGTTAGTTTATCACAGAAAAAAGTAAATTTTCTAGTGAACCACATTTTTGTATATTCTGGCATTATTGCTTGTAAATTTTTGAAGTTCAATTACATAAGTTATTTTTCTCTTCACGCTCATTGGCTAAATTTACTAGTTTTATGTCAATTTGTATATTATGAATCATAAATCACGTTATTCTTCTGGTAATAAAATACATGCATTGGTATGCTCATCATTGCTTTTGTGTTTCCAGTTCTTGAGCTGTATTGAAATTATTTGTTGGCTTTCAAGGCTAAATTATTCTTCAGGATTTATAGAGGAGCCTTTGGGATTGACTTTTTTGAAGTCCCAGAAAAATCAAAGACAGCTCTATGTTGAGAAGTGATCTGTAATTCATCCAAAATATTATGTGTCACTTTGAAATGCAGGTGTGAAAATGAGGTATTCTCCATAAATGAAGAATTTGAGTTGGCATTTGCCATTTTAGTACTAAAGAACTAAACTATCATAGTTAGAGCCAATGTGATTGATCCAAGTTAAAGAATGATATTGAAAATGAAAGTATTTTTTTGCTTCCTTTGAAATGCTGAAAAAGAGCAAAGCAGCAATAAATTCAATTCAAATGAAACTAGCACGAGGAAGCAGATGATCTAATTGGGGTTTGGAAACTTTGATGTTAGTATTCCCACCATTGTCCTGATTTCCTTTACAGCAATTCTTAATGTTCATTTGATTATTGAAACACTAGTATTTAACAACTACAGCGTTAAGTGATCATTATTGCCTTATTAATGTAAACGGAAGTGATAATTTCCATATATTGATGTGAACAAAATAGATTCTCCCATTTCGTTGACATAAAAAGGTGCAAAAACTTGTTATCTCAATTCTCATATAAAATAATAGTAAAGTATTTTACTAATCACTTTGCTGTTTTAATTAAAATGACTTTATGTTGTACTAATGTTCTAATTTTGTTTTTTAGAATTCATCCAAATCCAAATGATTCTGTAGTTCCATGTTTAAAAGCTGAAATTGACCTCTCATCCAAATATTTATTTTTATCGGACATAAAACGAAAAGTAAATTTTTCTTTTGTTGCTTTATTGAAAATGCATGCCTTTTATATTTTGTGTAATGTTTATTTGTGCAATATTACAATGACTTACTTTATTTAATAGGTCCTTTTTATATTGCAATTGGAGCAAGAACCTACACCAAATGGTTTGATTATTTGTTCTTTATCAGAATATCGAGTTCCACTTCCTGTTCTCAGTTTAGCAATCGCCAAAATAAGCCACTCTAAATCTGTTAGTAAAAATTCTGATGATGAAGGTAAATTTACTTTTATATAATCTTTTAACAACTTCTTGTTGTACCATTAAGGGTTTTAAGGAAATTATTTTATGTAGGTTACAATAGAAATAAGTTATATATTTTTTCTTTGACCTTTTCTATTCTAGTATTTTTTTTTTTTTTACTACCTCTATATTCTAAATGAATAAAAGATTTTAGTTTGTCGGATAGTTCAGTTTATTCTATGATTTCCAAATGATCACGTTGTACTTGGTTTGCATGCTAATGAAGAAAAAAATTCTACTCTCACAATTTGTAACTAAATATATAAAGTAGGTTATATATATTGATCAACAAATAAACAAAAAAAAAAAAAACTTAGCCTTCTTTGTTAATTGTAGAAACACTTCTAAAATTGTCCCATTCATGCAAGATTTTTTTGTGTGTCCAATTTTAAAATGTAGCCTAGTAATTTTTCTGAAACAGAGCTGAAATAAATATTTCATGTGAAATGTCTATTTCAAAATTGTCTGATATTTTGTCATCAGTACTTTGAAATTATAATTTTATCAAATGAAAGGGAAAAAGATATACAATTATTGCAGTGATAGTATTTAGTAAATTTAATGCAAACTTGGGTAACAACATTATAAATTATCAAATATAAATTAATTTTAAAAGTTAATTATTTACCTCATTTTGAAAAAATAAAATCACCTAAATAATGCCAGAAATTAATAATAAACCATTTTGAATTATATTAGCAAATATGTAGCTTTCCTGGCTTTTGCAAGATTTTTCTGATAAATTTGACTTATGGCAATGTAAAATCTTGGTTTAAAAATTTACAATTTTGTACCAATAGTGATTTTAAAATTAAATAATTTCAGTTGCTTTGTAAAGTATGTAGGATAGCATATTTTCTTATTTTGCCTTTTTATTTTTGTACAGGCGAGAGAGATCAAATGGGTGATTGTTTAAACGATGCTGATGAAACCTTTTCCAAATATATAATCAAATTATTTTGGATACAAACAAAGTAAGATAAGTAAATTTTTTTAATATGAAATCATATTTATTTATTTAAAAAAAAGATTTTCTTAAATTTTTTTTTTTTTTTTTTTTCCTCCACTCACCAGGTCATTGCAGTCTTGTCGCATCATGTATAAGCCTAAAATTTCATCTCCTTTGCAGTCTGTTGGTTCTGTCAGTTCTCTATCTCAAGAGTCTTTTGGTATGGTGATTTTATTTCTATTCAACACATTCAAGATTGTATATTTTTAATATTTAATATATTGATCATTAATTTATTCATGCATCGATGTTGATGCTTTCTCTACATTTTTAAATATTAATCTTTGATTTGGTGTCTTAAAATCAGAAAATTATCTTGTATTTAGTTGAAATATTTTGCAGATTTTACAAATATTGAAAACTAACTTTGTTCTTTCAGTACACTTAAAAATTAAATTTATTCTAAATTATGTTTTCTTTTCAATTTATGTAATTATATGAATGTAAAACATAAGTTTTTTAACTTAATTTTTATGTATTATCCATCTTATCTAAAATTAAAAAAATCAAAACCATTTCACAATTATATCATATAATTTGCATTAAATATCATTTCATGGTACAATTGTGTTCAGATGATCTGTTAATAGGATTGTCACTGACTTGGGTTATTAAAAATTTGAATGTAGTAAAATCTGTTTTGATAAATACGGTAAGGAATACATGAAATCTTAAAAAAACAAACTTGTTTTAAATATTATCACTTTACTTAATTCAGTGATAAGTAAAATAATATAAATAAAAAAAGTCCTGCAGTGTTATCTTGTGAGCTTTCTAAAATGGGTGTAATTGTCCAATGGAGAAGAATCCTGTTGTTGCTCCAGAAAGCAAAAAAAGCATACTATGCCTTCTGCATGTGAAATAATATTTATTTATTGTTTTTTTGTTTTGTTTTTTTATATTTGACTCTCCAATTCTCTTTTATTTAATATATAAGAAAAAATATACTTATTTACTTTTCTGATATATTCCTGCTGATGACTATTATCTTATTTCTATCAGTTTTAAGACATATGAGATGCTTGTTTAGAAACTAGCCCACTTCTCTCAATAGCAAAACTTAACTAGCCTATGGTAACAAGCAATATAGTAAATTTTTATTTAAAACACCGTTTCAAATGTAAAAAATGTTTGGGAATGTGCAAGTATATAGAAAAAGAATGCCTCTCAGATTAATAAAATTTGGATCACCAAGATTAGCCTTTTATGTGATAAGTATTAAAATATTTTCAAAACAATAAAAAGTTCAGGTTTATTATTATTATTATTATTATTATTATTGTGCATTATGTATTCCATTTCAATATTTTTATTTGAGACAAAAAAAAATGTCTTCAGGATTTAAATTGTCATACTTTTATTCCAAAAATAAATGAATGAATTAAAATTATGATTAATCATATTTGATTTTTTAACTTATAATAGCTGTTCTCTCATAATAGTTTTTAAAGATGGCTTGTCAGATATTAGTCACGAGGGTAAAGATTCGCCTAGTGTCAGTGTAAAAGACTTGGACATATCTGCTAACAAAAGTTTGTGTTCAATTGAAGAAATTCCTCTTATGGCTCATTCGCCTTCAGCATCTCTTTCGACCCTGCCTAGTCATATGTCAAATTTTTCTAAGTGCACAGAAGTTCTTCTCACTCCTGATGACTTTACTTCCCCATCTCATTCCAATTTGTCTGGCTCAAACTCTTTCTCATTGCATGAAGATATTAACAGTTCCACCCCGAAATGCCATTCTGTTTCTCATCTACCAGATGGAATTGATTCACTTCCAATAGAACCTAATACCATGCAAAGAAGGAAATCATCTCAACATAGTGCAACTAGCTCTCCCAGTAGAGAAGTTGCAGAAATTTTAGCACCTACTAAAGTTCTACATTTAGGTAGGTACTAAGATTTTTTACCTTTATATATATATATCATGAAATTTTGTTTGATTTCAAAAAAAAAAAAAAATTTTCTAACCTTAAAGTATGATCCATTCTGTTTAATCACTATTAAAATTATAAAACTGGCTAACACAAATTCTTGTTTACTAATGTCTTTGAGAAATAAATACTTGGCTAAGTACTAAAGAAAATATGTAGTTATTCATATTATAAAAAGGGCCTGAATTTATCATTAAATCTTTTTATTAAACAATTAATTTTATTTATAGATGAAATTGCAAATGAAACAACAGAAATTAAAAATGAAGATTCTTCTAATAATAATTTGGCATATACAACATCTGAAGTTACTGAATTATCCAGAAGTCAGAATATAGATTTTAATGTGAAAGATTGGCCACAAGCTCCAGATCCTGGTAAAAATTATACTGTGGCATCCAGAAGTGATGAGTAAGTATAGTTTATTTTAATACATTTTAGTTTATGAGAACAATAAAGTACCATTTTATCCCATTGCATACATTTTGCTGTTATGAGTAGCAAATTTTTATTCAATAAAATGATGCAAAATTTTTATTCTATATGCATATTTAATAATTAGATTGCATGTTTCTATTTATATTTTTTCTATTGCTAGGCATATATTACATTATTAAATGAATATAATATGCACTCATACTGGTAGAATGTTAATATTCTCTAGTTCAATCAGATTAATATGCAATAGATGCTTAATTTGTTGTTTTTTTTGTGGGTGTGTTTATAAGCACTTTTCCTTTGTTAGCAGCTTTGACCTGTTATCATTCATTTTTCATAATCTTCCAAACACATCTTTTATAACTTTAAATGTTATTATTAAAAATTGCATAGTTCAAGACTGCACAGTAGTTAAACTAACTGAGCAACTTTTTATTCATTTTTAGAAAACATGGTAACTTTTCCATTCAGATAGTAGAGAAACTTCTGTCTTTCAACAAGATACAAATTTTAAATTTAATAAGTAAGAGAGATCCCTTATTGCCTCATTGATGTCTTATCTTTATATTTTATAAATAGATGTTGTTTAATATAATTTTAGAGTACATAATATAATATTTAACAAAATATGGGGATGCTTATTCAAATAAGTAAAAATAACTTGGAGCAATTTTGATTTAATGATTTTATTATAAAATAACTATAATTTCTACATTATATTCTGATAAAACAATAATTTTTAAGCAAAAGTTCTTTATCCTTTAAAATTTATTTCTGGGACAAAACTTGATGTTTTCTGTTATTAACTGTTGTATAATAACCAACATCTATTTTTATAATAAATATCTTTCAATATTTTTGCTTAACAAATGCATAAATATTTTTGTTCTGAACCCCCTTATAAATTTTGTTTTTTTATTTTAAAAAAATTTTTTCCTCTAAAGTGATTATCTTGGACTTTGTTGTTATATTGCTGCTAAACCTGCATTACTATTTATAAAAAAAAAAATGAAACAAAAATATATTTAAAAAAATTTTTTTTCCCCATAAAATTAAATGGATCATATAGATATATAAATTGATAGATCCCCCTTGATACATAAATTTAGAAGCTCTGCGAAGAGGAGTTTAAAATTTGATCGTATACAAATAGTTGCTTTTAAGTATGTCTAGGAAAAAGAAATTTTAGTTCTTGGGAGCAAAAAAAAGGATTGCATTGACATGATACATGAGACATATGAATATATCATTAACTTTGGCAAAAAATGTAGTAGTAATATAAGAAAACCATGAAAATTCATTCTGAATATTCTCCCATAAATAGGGTAAAATTGAGATAGCAATGAATTAAAATTTTCTGGGATTGGCTTTCTGTGTCATCTATCCTTAAGATATCAATTATTTTCAGGTTTTTATGAAAAGTTTACAAGATATTTAAAAAAAATGTGAATTAGGGGACCCATTTCCAAAATTAAAAAAATAATTGTTATAGATGTTTTTCCACAAAAGATTATGCTGATGCCATCAAGAGAGTTTGGAAATCAGAATGTTAACAAGGGAATCATTTAATTCTTTTGCTTCAAACTTTAATCTTTTCATTACATTTTCTGTGCATCTAACCAGATTTTTAACCTAATTATTTATCAAATTTTTTTGAAAAATAATCTAGTTCTATGAAATTCGTTTTAAAAATTGTTTTAAAATATAAAATATTAATAAATAAAACAAACAAATAATTTTTAGTGTGCATATTTTATGATTTAAATAAATTTTTTAATTAATTATTTGCTTTTACTTAAAGCTATTAGAACAATGTTTTTCTTTAAATTAGAACAGTTTTGGTGTGCGTTTTAATATAAAGTCTGTTGCACTAATATAGAAAGTAATTATTATTGTTTAATAATAATTTAATTTAAAATAGTAAAATAATCTTAATAACTGCACAGCCTTAACAAAGTCTAATTTAATTTTTTATATGTATGTAGCTTTTTTTATTTATTTATAATTCACAATATTTTCATGTGTTTTTCAAATAATATGCTATTTATTTCAACGTTATATGCTTGTTTAGTTTTGGAATTGCCAGCTACTGTGGTATTGCCAATTATACGATGTTTTAGCTTTGAAAAAAGCAATGATTGTTTCAGGTTATAATTCTAAACTTTTTTATATAAAAAAAGTCAAAATATGATATATAATTTAGACACAGTGGCATGATACATTCTTCTTCCACTGTTACTCCATAATGCCCAGTATTCTGCATTGTTATCCCACTAATGCATGCACAAACAGATCCTATACAGATAATAATCAGAGGACATTGTCATCTCAATGAAAATTTTTGGAGAAACTGATTTTCATTTGCATGTTGTACGAGGAAAAACTTCAAAATTTCCACCATATAACCTACTATTGATGTGAGATAGTATACATATTGCCACAATCTTTGTATCTCCTCGATTTTAAGAATAGTTATTGTAAAGAAGATATTTGCAATTAATGTGGAATATTTGTTTTTCTAACAAGTTTTTTTGTCAATTCATTGATTGTTTGTACATCTATTTTTGAAAAAAAATTTTTCCTTTGTGTGTGTTTATGTGCACTACATTGTCAAAGAGGTAATTTTATATTATAGTAGTTCTTCATAAAATTTGGATGAATTTGAAAGGTAGGATAGTGCAGATTTGGCTAGGTTTTTTTCATGAGATATTTCATTTGTATAGCATTTTATTTTTTTTTTTTTCTGTTAGGGTGCATGTATATTGAAAGTGAAATGTATTGAAATTTTATAACAAAGAGGTTTTTTAATTGAAAATGCAACTAATAACTTATTTTTTTAAATTTAATAAATTGAATCAAAATTTGAATGATCATATGCAGAAATTTGACAACATTATTGAAGTGATACAAAGTCAGAATACTGAAATTCAAAGGCTGCAAAGAGAAGTAAAAATATTGCGTCATGATCAGAAAACTTATCAAGCAAATTCAAAGGATAGTATGACAAACAAATTGGAACTTGCTATAAACGAAAATCTTGCAGTTCATTGTATCCTTTTTTTTTTTGTAAAATCTGATTAAAAAATAATATGATTTATATATAGTATTACTATATATAGAGAGATATATATATATATTTTTAATCTTTGTATCATACAATAAAATGTGCTCTGTGTGTGTGTGTGTGTGCACATGCGCATAAACGCACTATTTATATAACAAATGGATCAATAAGTCCTGGGATTAAGTTTTAAAACAAAAAAATTTCTCAACATTTTTCTTTATTCATCCCCATCTTCAAATATAGTGCAATACATTCATTTTAATGCTTTTTTTTAAGTTTTCTATATTGACTTTGTTGGATGATTTATATCAAAATAAACATTCATTTCTGCAGTCACTTTTCATTTTCTCGCTAAATCTATTTCCATTGAGCATCTTTTTGAAGTCTGCAAACAGCCAATAGATTCTGGGCACCAAATCTGGAGAATAAAGTCAGTGGAGCAATTCAAAGCCATCATAACCATGACTTGGTGCATTGTCTTGGTGAAGGAGTATTAAATTTTTACCTTTAATGGCTTTTTAATAACACTATGCAATATTTGCTGTTGATAGTTTTCTTTTTCAAGGTAGGCTAATGTTATACCATGTACCTTTTATGGTCGAATGTGTTATCTTTAAACAACCTTTACATCCTGCTCTCCATTCAAATGACTGCCTATTTGTTTTAAGGTCTTGCCTAAGTATAATGGTGAATATATTTTCATCTGTTGTCGCAGACCAATGCAACAGTTCCTGTTTATTTTGCACTAACTGCCAAACAAAGGTTAATAGAATTTAGTGTAAACAAATGATATCACAGACTTCAATTTTAGGGTTTTATGATGTTTTCTGGTATAAGATTTATAGTTTATAACTACCGATGTGGGATGTGGACTCAACTCATGTTGATGATCATAGTGATTAGTGTCATTTGTGTTACGATTATAAATCAGCATACTATTGTTAAAAGGTTGTTTTTCGATGGAGCAGAGTTCAGATAACATTTTTAAAGCCATTGCTGAACTTGAACAGTATTTTTTTTACCTTTAAAAAGTAATGCTTTATTAACACATAAAACTGTTTTTCTAATGTTTTGAAAATTATAGTAGTAGTGTCACTTAAACCACTGTAATTTGACAACAAATGATAAAAATATTATAAAATGTTTACATGTGGTGTTTGAAAGTTATAACTAACAAAAGATGTTATAATTATGTAATTAGAGTTGTCTTCTGTTGATCGAGACTTATTGATCCATGCTGTGTGTGTGTGTATATATATTTGAAATCGTGTGTGGTATTCAAATTCTAATTTTCAAAACTATGCGAGAAATTTCAGATGGCTTTTAGATTTCAGGTGGCTTTTAATTCCTGTCTTCTATTTTTGAAATTGCAATATATAAATCAAAATTCATATTTTGAAGCTTACAAATTTTGTTGTTAACCATTTTAATATAAGAACCAGAAATATTGTAAGAATTAGGTCTTTTAACAAAATATGTATTTTAACAACAAATGCATTGTTACCAAATTTTCATTACTTATTATTTTTAAGGCAAAGAGTTGAGAATTTTTTTATGAATTCATATAAAATAATTGTAATTTTAATTGATAACTTTCTAAGGATATTAATTAATGTAAGGTTAATATATTTATTTATATATATTTTTTTTTCAGGTAATGAATGATTTGAAATTAATATAATTTTGTATTTTTATTATTTTGTAGTTTTAATGCCCTCCTCCCAAAAGGATTGTTTTCGTGTCAGGGGCATGTTAAATCTGTAGTGGTAATAAAATATAATTTTAATAGAATAGAAATATAGAACAATTCATAAATTTTGTAGTTTATTTTCTGTTAGTTACGTGACAACTTTTGGATAGTGTTATTTGATTATAAATTTGCCGTTGAAAAGTATGAAATTTTCTTTAATATTGAATATAGATTCAAAAGTGGAAAATTTAGTTTTAAAAATGATTGAGGAAAATAGACAGCATTCAGAACAAGAATTATTGGCAATGTCTAGCCAAATATCAGCAACGTTTAGCAACAAATTAGAAAACACATTGAAAGAAGAATTATCATCTAGCATTGTGCCATGTAAGTTTTGTCCATATTTAATATTTTTTTAGCAAACAAAATTCGTGTTTAATAATTAGTAATTTTACTTTTATTCAGTAATCCATAGAGCATTGGATACGGTAGCGCAGAAGATGCATTCGGATATTAGTCAAAAATTTTCTAATGTAGACTCAAGCCTGCGAGACAGTTTCACAAAGCATATTAAAGGAAAAGTTTGTATCAATTGTGATGTTCTTTATAATTTATAATTTTAAATTAAAAATGTACATCAAATTAATAGGTTTATTAATGAATGTAGAATTTTGCTAATTTCTGCAATATATAATTTAGATACTATTAGTTTTTTTTTTTTTTTTCTTTTTAAATGGCTTGTAAGCCAGAGCATAAAATCATAAGGCTTTCCATGTTAGAATTAAGATAAGAATAGTAAATATGAACTTTAATATTATGTATTGTTTTAATAATTTATTTAATTATCTAATAGTTGTGTAACAGAAGAGATTCTTCAAAATTAGTAAATTCCCTGACTTCATATTTTCTTTTTCACACCAGTTTGCTATTAAATTTAAGCATGTAGCCTATAACTTTACAAAGTGAAAATTTTTGAAAATGCTTTCTTTAAATCTATAGTTAATGCCTTAAAATGAACAGATAGAAAATGTATTTATGTTATTGATTCTTTGATAAGCTTTTACTTTAGCAAATTTTAAAATATAGTTTTACATAGTAGTCAGAAAAAATTCAGTCAGTAGACAATTAGTCTGATTAATAAGTATGTAAATAAAAGGAAAAATTATATATTTTTTTCATGATTACCTAATGTTTATTAGAGATCATTGGTGCTAGCCAATACAGCTGTGTTGTTTATATATAAAAATCAATGTGTATGTGTAAAATATTAAGTGGGAGTGGTGTTAAAGGTTAATGGTTATTAAGTTTAAAATTGCTTATCATAAGTCCTCATTTTATTTATGATTTTTGAAGATTGGGCTTGTGGACTTATCTAGCCGTAGGTGGAATAAGACAACAATTGCTTATGTGTAGAGGTTTTAGTGAATAAGTAGTTTATTATTCTGGTTTTAACAAGAATAACTAGTTTTCTTTAATTAAATAAAAACTAGCAAACGGGTATCATTTGCTAGTCAAAATTAGCTCTGTGATAGCAAATGGGTATCAAACTGGGATTGTATTTCTTGTGTGTGTGTGTTTTTTCATTCCACATCATAGTTCTAGTATATTTTATAAAGCATATATATATATATAACATTTTTTTCCTTCATTTAACTTTTTTATATTTCATATTAGTTTTAGTCTTTTAATTTTGTTTAAAAAATTTACTTTAATGTTTTTTTAGTTATTAAATGAACTTTTGAATTTATTATTCTCTTAATTATATATGTATATGGAGTTATATAATTGTTGGTTTAAGTTTATATAATTTTTGGATATTTAAATTCCTTTCATAAAATTTACTTTTAAAAATTTGAATCATATTTGCTGTTTTTTTTTTTGTTTGTTTGTTTTTCCCTCGATGATGATATTCAAAATATTTTTTTGTTTTTTCATCTTATTACTTGTTGAATTGTCAACTTAAACTGATTGTATGAAATTTTGTATTTCACAGGCTTTTATGGACTCTATTTCCCAATCATTGTCTTCATCATTGCAAAGTTCTATAAACTCTGCTTGTAATAATACTTTCCAAAACTGTGTTATTCCTGCTTTTGAAAAGACTTGCCAACATTTATTTTCATGTCTCAATGACCAGTTCAATAAGGGAACAGTAGAATGTAAGATTTTATTGACATTAGTTAAGTGTTTTAAATATGTTTGTATAATTTTGGATTATTATTCAAGTATCTTATTGTTTCCATTCTTATATAGATATCTTGCATCTTGAAAAATATACACAGAAATCTTGTGTAGCCTTTGATTCTTCTATAGCTCATTTAAAGGAAGAAGTCAATAAAGTTATCTCTCAACAGGCAATCAACTCTCAAGCTGCCAAATTAGAAAATCAAACTTTTGATTTGAGGTAAACTGTAAGAGTTTTTTTTTTTAGTAATATTAAAAAAAAAAATTTTTTTAGTTACTGCTGCTGCAGAACATTGTACTAATATGAACAGTATGCTAATATGAAACTACAAGGTAGCAACCTGGAAATGTTAGGAAATTTGATAACACGAAAAGTAGGAATTCTTCATTGATTCTCCAAGCCTCAGTTTCACACCAAGATGGCTATCGTTAAAATGGTTATAGTTCCAGTAACGTGTACAGCAACTCTCTTTTTTATTTTATGAATTATAATTTTAAAATATTTATTTGAAACTGATATTGTTTGAAATATAATGAAATAATAATAGTATTAATTGCTTTAAAATGGTAATATGTTATAAGCAGGTTTTTGCAGAATTTAATTGAGATGAGTTGGGAAATAGGCAATCGTTTATCCTCGAAATCTTCATGAATCTTTTTGTATGTTTAAGTTACTGTATGTTAAGTACTTTTCCAAATTTTAATTTTGTAGATAATTGCTCTTGATTAATCTGAATCGAAGCGAGCTGGCTTCATTTTTAAGAAAATGAGTTTTGATATTTATTTTAGTTGAGAAAGTTATGATTCTGCAAAACTGAAGTTCATAGTGTCATAATAAATCATATGCTTTGAATTTAAATATATTTTTATAATAATTTAAATAATATCAAATGTTTTTAATGTGATAACTTTGTTAGATTTTCTCAATGGTCTCGTTCTTGCTTTATTTTCTAATTTTTAGCTAATTTCATTAAAATTTCTCTTCGCTAGTTTTCTCTATTCTTTTTATGCAATTTTTCAATTAATATCTTTTTTTTTTTTAATTGCAACCATTATACTTAAAAAAATCAAGATAAACATAGATGAATGATAACTCATTTATTTCTGAGCAAATATCATGTAAACATAAATTCATGTGAAGGCCACTGTTCTGTGATTCATTCTAATGACTTACTGATCTACATAACTAAAAATAATTAAGATATTACAGAAGGTAAAATAAAAGATTTACTAAAAATGAAAGCTCATGTGAAACTTAAAAAGAATAGAAGTTTTAACTTTCTTAATGGAAGTTGTTCTTGTGTTCCATTGTTTATTCCTATCTAGTATATGCATGAAAATTCAATTTTCATTAAGTGATTTACTAGTATTTATTAAAATCTGCTTTAAAATTTAAAATTCTAAGAAATGATTTGTAAGAGTTGACAAAAAAAATTATTAACAGTAGAATAAATTCTTTATGTATTTTGATAAATTTTTTTGTATTATGAATTTTTACAAAATTTTAATCATTAAAATTGAATGAAATTGAAATTCTATTACTACTTTAAACCCATTAATCAATATGAAACATTAGAGGAAGATAAATTATTATAAAATATTAGAAGAATTTCATAGTAAAATGAATTGTGTTAGCAAATATTAAAAATTTATTTCTATTTTATAGGCAACAAGAAACATTTTTGTCTAGTATGCGACAGATAGTACAAGAAGAAATAAGAAGAGCTTTAAGAGAACAAACAACAGCTGTGCTCAATTCTAGATCTACAACACCTGTCCCTCTTGCTGACCCTCAACTGCAAAAGCAGCAATTAATGCAACTTGTAAGACAAGAAAAGATCAATGAAGCTTTTCAACAGGTATAACTAAATTGTATAATTCAGTCAATTTATCTTTTTAAGCCTTCTTCGAAAGACTCTTCAGATCATTCTATATATACCTAATATATTTTAAAGTATGTTAACAGTAAAGTCTAAAATAAGTTTTTTTTCCCTTCCCCTATGCAGATGTAATTGATTATATGCTAGATCTTTTGGTTTCAAGGTTTATATCATATGTTGTCTTGTAAAATATTATTTTTAACTTAATTTGCATATATAATGCTGATTAAATTTCAGGCACAAAATATCTGAGAGTTGGATTTATTGTTGAATTTTAGAAATAGTTGAGGGAAATTATTATTCTTGAAATGTTATGAGTATTCTGTTGTTAAAATGTTTTCTAATTTCTAGCTCACATTGCATCGTAGATTTTCTTTTGACAGTTGTTTTTCTTAAGTATTTCTCTTGGGATAAAGGCAATTCAATTTCCATGTAAAAAAAATCATTGTTAAAGAAAACAGCTCATCACAAAATTGTAAAGATGTTGATTTTAAGCTTGCAACTAATGATAATTACATTTGAAAGAATATTTTAAAAGTGTACATAAGCAATAACAAGGTTTTTAGGAAAAAGAAATTTTATAATTAAATTTACACTTTATATATTAATGAAGGATTAGTTTTATTGTCAATTGTCAACAAATTTTCAGAAAAAAAATTGCATATATAATTTTATGCTGATGAGGAAACTGACTTGATGACTTTTCTAGTATATATAATCCTTTTTGCTTAAGCAAATCTATGTACAGGTTTGGTATCAAATTTAAGGACATAATTAAAATTATAGGCTTTTTGAATATTGTTTTATGAACATTATATTTATATTAATGTCTGCCACCAGAACTTTCAGATTTATGCAGTTTGCAAGATTTTAATTTAAATTTTATTGTCTTCAAAAAGATTTATACCTCTATTATTTTTATTAATTGCAATCTTTAAATGGAATCATTTTTTTTTTTAAATCGCCTAAGATTTCTTAGGCAATTCTTATTTTTCAGTGCCATTTTGTATTAATATTGCATCTCACATTATAAATATTGTTTCTAGTTTCAAATGTTTAAATTAGGATTGCTTATATTAGCAAAATCAGCATTAGTTAAATTAAACTAATATTGTAACATGTCAATAAATTGTAAAGTAATATTATTTATATAATTGTAGTAGCAAGAAAAATATTTTTTAAGAATACATGTGATTATAAAAATATTTGTATAATCTAATCTAATATATATTTGAAATATTTTAGTTAAGCGTACTAACTACAAAACTTTCAAGGATATGTAAAGAAATATTAGTTGTCAATCTAATTAGTTCCCTTAGTTAAAAATTGTAAAAGTGTTGCAGTTTCATCAGCAAGTGCTAAAAATTTAAATTGAATTAATGAAAAATAATTATGCAAAAAAATTATCTTTAGGCTCTTTCTGCCATGGATGTCCAATTAGTGTTATTTTTATGTGAGAATGTAAATGTGGATCAAGTATTTGGATCAACTACTTGTGATCTTCAACAGCATGTACTTTTAAGTTTAGTGAATCAACTTTCTGCAGACTTCAACTCAAAGACAGACATAAGAGTTAGGTAAGATTAAATTTAGACTTCTTTTATTTTAAATCATGTACATTTTCACAATATCTGGTAGAGTCAAACTAAGAATATCTCCTGAAATAATATTTGTAACTGCCATTCTCATTAATGAAATTTATTTTGAAAGTAATTTTATCCATTCAAAAATACTGCTAATCAATATTATAATCAATACTTGTTTTTCAGATCCTAAGTTTTTAGTTATATATATTAAGCCTGTAGTATAGCCAAAGAAATGTTGCTAATCAAATGAAATTAGCTGATAAATGAGATAGTTTATGGATCTTTTAACTTCATTTTATTAACATGGCTTTTAAGGGATTTGGAATTCAACTTAACACGAGATCAATGAGTAATACATCTAAATATGATGGAAGTATAGCATCTGAAATCAGAGCAAATGGCTATTCAAAACAAATCAAGAAAAGTGTTTTGGTTTGCAGTTTGCATAGAACATGGGAAAAACTATTATATATGTTTATATAATATGCATTACACATTAGTTATTTTAAAAGAGGGAGAAAAAAACTAGTTTTGAAGTTTGTGTAGTTGAATTTTAATATTAAAAATTGCAACTTTTCTTGATCACCAAGTTGCGATTTTGATTTCTGATCGTTATGAATTATAGTGTTACTTTTTAGCTAATAAAGGGTGCTTGATTATGGTAATGTGCCTTAGTAAAAATCTGAGCTTTAAAGTCTTTGTGTAAATCAAATTTTTGTATCTGAATAGAATTCACCCAAATTATAGTCTCCATATAAACTTCAGCATATTTAAAAGCAATAAATGTGTTACAAAATAAAACATCTATTTCATATTTCACATAAAATAAATTGCAAATCAGTAAAAGACATTGATTTTTTTTTTATTATTGGCATTTACTTCTAAGAGGCTCTCTTTATCTTAAACTGCTAATGAATCACATAAAAACCTTTCACTAATTGTGGTGTAAACAAAACATAATTTTATTTATGCTACCATATTTAAAAGTAGGGGCCGAATGGCTAGTGCTCTGGCATTCGGTACCACAGGTATCGGGATCAAATCCCGGCTTTGCCATGGGTGTTTGTAGTGGTTCGGAATCCACTTTAAGCCGTAGGTCCCGGTCCTAATAGGATCGTAGAGCGTTGCGGGGGCATTGTTATTCCGCATCCAAGACTTACCATCAAGTTACACGCGCCGCCTGGGTAATGCAAAGTAAGTAACATCGGTGCAGCCCTTATGACGAAGATCACGATCTATTTACCAGCTGCATTAGAAGAAAAAAAATATATTTAAAAGTAAAATTGCTATCATAAAACCATCTCCCTTTTAAGTAAAAAACATTTGAGTTTATCAGATAAGTTCAAAAAATGTCAATTCAGGCCACTGGATGGGTTAGTTGTACAAATGTGCAATACTTTCTAGAGAATCCATTTTTTAAAAAATATTTTTTTTTTGTATGTGTAATGACTGTTCTGAATTTTTTTTAATTATATTTTCTAGGTACATTGAAGATGTCATTGCAAGTTTAGATGCAAATGATCCTATTATTAAGGATCATATTGGAAGTGTACTTGAAAATCTGAAGCAAAGAATTTCTTCTTTCCTCTTTAAAAATCCTAATCATAAACTAGCTCGAAACTTAAAGAGGATATCTTTGGCTATAAATGCTTTAATTAAAGTTAAATAAAATAAAATCATAAGAGAAGATGTTTAATTTACTTAATTTTTGTTTACAAATACATATGTGGATGCATTCATCATTACATTCAACTAAAAATGACCACCTACTTCATCGCATTCATTGGTCTACACATTTCGAATTTTATGTTGATGCTTTTACTAACTTTGTATTATAGTAATTAAAAATAAAATATTTTTATGTATCATAACTACTACTGTGCTTATTTAATATTCCACTCTAAATTAATCTTATAGCACATTAAATTCTGATCCTATTGAGATATATTGATTAGGTTCACTCCTATTTATTAGACCATGTGGTATTTTTTTATTAAAAGTACTATTTTTCCGTCAAATGTACTATTTTTAAAAAAAAAGACAGGGTAGAAAATTGCACCAAAATTCATCCTTTGCTTTAAAAACGACTGACTGTGATTTGCATTTCTGTGCCAAAAAGTCAGATATTTCCATTATTTTTGATTTAGTTATCCCGAAAAAAAATAGCCAAATATGAATGTCCCAATTCTTAGCCTTAAGATTGTCACTAGAGGGGGCATAAAAATTAACAAATGAGATAAGAGTTCTGATTTTATGACGATAGGATTTATTGCATATGTCAACAACATTCGCCAAGCTCTTTTTATCGTATTCATATTAATCATGGTCGATTCTAATCATTTTAATGATTCGGACAGTTTTTAAGAAAAAAAGTCCAAAGAGGTTGTCCTATATTGCTGTGCCATCTATTGATTTTTATAGGGAAAAAAAAAGGATAAATAATTTGGAGCACATATAATGCTAATAGTTAGTACAACAATTATTTCAAATAAATATATTAAATGTAAGTTAATTTCAAGTTAGTTAATATTTTAAATTCTCCACCACCATGCATAATTTTTCTACTTCCTCACTTTTAAAAATTGCTGAATTTTCTCTATAACGAATATGTTTAATTTTTAATTATTATATGTTTAATATCAAATTTTAAAAATTAATTTTATTTTTAATAAAAATTTACAAATTAGGTATACTACTGTATCCAAAAAGTAAGACCAATTTAAAATTCCTGGGGCTTATGGAATTTTTTTTTTTTTTTTCGAAAAAAATAATTGGTCTTACTTTTTGGGCACAGTAGAATCTGGGTGATTTGAAGGATTGAAGCAATTCTTTATTTTCCACTTATTACTTATTTTAACTGAATTTCGTAAGTAATTTATTTTTCCACAGAAAATCTACCATTATGTCTAGAAATTGTAAAATTCTCAAAAATAAGAATTGTTAAGTTATATTTATTTTAAAAATCATATTTATGACATTTATCCATTATTAACATATATGTAATAGTTAATTCTCCATATGTATGACATTGTTTTTTTTTTTTTCAATAATTAGATGCATATATTTTTAAAACTAAAAAATGCTACTTTTACTTATACAAATAGAAATAACATATAGTAAATATAGAAGTATTTTTTTTATTCAATCAAATCTCATATTTCAATTAAATAGCATATTTAATATAAAAATAGCATGCCAAAACAAAATTTTAAGAAAAAATTTAATATATTTTTTTCTATTAAATAATTTAATGATGTTTCCATAAGAAATTCATTAAAAATTTTCATTGTTATTAATTTCAAAAGTCGAAGCTGCAAGGAGCGATAAAGAAAAATTGTTAGCCTTTAAAAGATACAAAATGTATTAATAAATACATTCATTGCTGAAATATATCCAATTCAATATTAGTTGTTTTCTTATCTCTCTCTCTCTATATATATAATAAAGAATTATTTTTAATAGTCTATTTTAATTTTCTTGAAGTTAATGTATATATCAATAAATTAGTTTTGCATTGAATTTCTTAAATAATACGAAACAAATTAATTTTGTATTCAGTCATGTGATTTTATTTCATACAAATCATATGATTGCTAAACAGTATAAAATTAATTATTGTATGCCTTGAAATTTGAAGATGAACTTTTTAATGTAAAAATATGCCATTGAGATAGAGAAAGGTATTACAAAAATACAATTTGCTCTCTACAAAAATCATTTTTTGAATTTCCATTCATGAAAACATGACATTTTACTTTTCTAGTATTAGTTACAACTATTTGTAATCATCACCATAAAGTGAGTATTAAAAGAAAGGAATTGGAGAAAAGAAAAAGTGACACAAATTGAAAGAAAAAAATAACTATGAAGTTATCTAGAGTTAATATCAACATTATTAAAATCTGAAAATCCATATATGTACTTATGTACTCATATATTCTTTAAAACCACAATAAGTTAGACAAAGCAAACCAAAAATTTAGTAATTTTCTGAAGATGAAGGATAATTTATTTAAATTTCCCTCGCTCTTTAGGGTTTTTGATATAAAATTTAAAGAAATGTAAAATAGCTCTTTAATTTGCAAGATTAACTCTGAGAGTTTGAAACTCAAATTGGATTTTCTGATGCTCCCAAACTTCTAAAAAGCAATTTTCTAGAAAATTGCTTCAAAGTCTGGTTATAACCCCCTTCCCTAAAATCAAGATGTTTTCTCTTACTGTGCGATGTCGAAAATGGAATAATTAAAATCTGCTGAACTTTATCACTTAGAAAGGGGTAATCATCTTTTGAAAATCAAAATTCTGTCAAATTTCATTTTTCAACTCGATAAGATTCTATTTTACAGAGATAAATTCATATGGAGCATTAGTGTTATGTGGTGGTGTTTTAGAACCCTACTAACAATTGCTCGTGCCTAGCAAGAATATGTTGAATCGACTCCCCCCAAAACATATGCAATAATCTTTACCACACATATACTAACAGGTTTGCATGCCTCCAGTGACATAAATAATTGGATAAAGTAAAACATACATATGAAATAAATCAAGTGCAAATTTCTAGGTTTAAAAAGAAATAAAATATATTTATTATTATTTACAAATTAGGCTCATAGATCATCATATAATCAACATTATGTTAGAAGAAATTACTTCTATATGGCATGAATCAGGTATCTGAATATGCATATATAATGCTGCAATATAAAAAATATTAATCTTAACTTCTCAGTGGTTATCTAGCCTAAACCCTTCCTCAGTGTTTATGCCATAACTGTTAGTCAAGTGGAACCGTTTTCAAAAAAAAGTTCAATACAAATAAAAGTCATTCGCATGTACTGAACATGTTATCCGATGGCATGAAAATGTAGGCACCAAAAACGATTGAAGATTATCACAAGGTCAAAGTTGCACCTTTTTATATCTCGAGATTAATCAAGTTCATTTGACGTTAAAATTGCCACAATATTAAAAAAAGAGCAATCTTGTTCGGACCTTCATTCAATTTTTCTTGTCCATTCTTTGGGTGTGGCCAATTGGCTGGGGTTTGGTACTACAGGCTTTAGGTTCGAATCCTGGCGGTGGCATGGATGTTTGTTAGTTGTTCGGAATCTACTTTAAACTGTAGTTCCTGGTCTAATTAGCCTAAAGTGTCCAAAAATGATCCTAAAGCGACAAACCAAACCAACCTTTCTTTGGATTGAATTTTTTCCCCTTTGACTCCAAAAAGTAGCAGTATGTTTTTTCTCAAGAAAGATATTCTGCAAATTAAACTTTTGAAATGTTGCATAAGTATGTTACTTTTATTAAAGAATCTGCATCGGCAAACTCTTCGGCCTCTGTGGATAAATAACCAAGAAATTAATAGAGATTGATTTACTTTTATATTTTTAATGGAATAATAACCCTTGTTTATTTTGACGGAGAAAGATCTATTCGAGAGTGCGTTTGATGATTCGTGGTGGAAACATTATGTTGATAAGTTTGAAAATGAATCCTTCAATCCATACATGGACAAAAGCCTTTTAAATGCCCAGAAAAACTGCATCAGTGTATTCGCTATTCTGAAATTCAATGATTATGAATTCCACAATTATAAGAAGTTGATGGATTATTGATAAATCTTTTCTGAATTCGAATTGTTCTTTACGAATAATATTGTTAGGTTCCACTAGATGATTAAATTTAGTGAGTATGATGGATTCAGCAATTTTAATTAAGAAGAGAAATTAGTTTATAACTATCCTAATTAGTAGGGTCTTTTCCAGTTTTTAGAAGTACAATTTTCCAAGAATAAAGGAAAGGTTTGAGTTCCAGAATCATATTAACAGAAAGGTTGAATTTGATTTTTGATTATCAACAGTGATGGGACGGAGAGTTTTCTTAATTTTTGATGATATTTACAAAATTGAAGGGAAATGCAGGTTGGTTGCTTTCATCAGAGTAGTTTTGATAATTTGATTAAGCCACAAACCATCATAATTTCCTGTTCAATTATTTATTCTACAATTCAAATTCTTCCAGTCTTTCTTCTAATATTATGGCTCTTTACTAATCTCAAACTGCATGTTCAATTTTTTTTTTCACCAATTTTTCTTTCCTTGCCCCCCATTTCACACGATTACTATTATCTATTCATCCTGGTTTTTCTTTCCTACTCTCATCACATACCATTGAGTAGATGAATGATTCGCGTGCAGGCACTCTACTTCTTTATTCAACTCAGTAGATAGTTTGATTGACAAAGTTTTCAATGAGTAACATCATAAGACGGATTGAAATTGATCATAATCATAATTGAAATAGATTATAATGATTGAAGATCATAATTGAAATTGTTCTTTGAATTTTTGTGCAGCAAGTTCAGTTTTGTCCGAGATTTTGCTGCCATGGCGAATGTGCCATTTAGACATGAATTTTTAGTTTGGAATTTCTTGATTGCCTTCGCCATCGGTTCCATTCTTTCAGTCTTTCTTCTAATATTATCGCTCTTTATTAATCTCAAATTGCATGTTCTATTTTTTCACCAATTTTTTTTTTTTTTTTTTTTCCATTTCACACGATTACTATTATCTATTCATCCTAGCGAACTTCGAGTTTTTCAGTCCATAATTTATCAGAGTGATTTGCTAATTCCCTTTAGCTTTATTGCGATTCTTTTTTAGTTTTTTAATAATGGGAGGGATCTATTGAATCTATTGTAAGGAGGAGTTTTAGAAGCATTTTTATGAGTTGCTAGCAGGTCATATGAGAAGTTTTGAATTTCCATGTCCATGGAAGTTAATGATCGGTAAAGGATGCGTGGGGTTTTCGATTAACAATTTTGAAGAAAAAAATTGTACGGTTTAGTAAACTGTACCACCCCTTACTGTTTGTCCCCTCCCGTAGAATCAGGATTTATATATATATATAATTACATAAATGATGAAATCTGCTTGGCAAATTTCAACTTATCATGTGAACATTCGAGAATGGATAAATAAACTCAGGAATATACCAATATTTAATAATGCAAGGTATATATGTAGCAATTGATTGAAATATTACAAGAATTACCAAATTCAATAGCCACACAAATATGGCAATGTTGAATAGATCAAGAACTTCATGAAGAATGAATTGTTCAAGAATCTCTAAAAGAATATACAAAAATAAGGTAAATCTAGTCGTAAACGAAGAATGAGGTATTCGAAATTCTACAAGAAACGTTATCACATTCAATAGCCAAAAGAATATGTCAAAGTTTGAAAATTCTAAGCCTAAATGAAGTATTCCAAATTCTACAAGAAACACTATATATTCAACAGCCAAAAGAATATATCAAAGTTTGAAAATTCTAGACATAAATGAAGAATGAAGAATCCAAATATATACTAAGGAGCACTATGCAGCTCAATAAGCACCGGAAATGCCAAAAGTGGTAAATATGAAACATCAAGAAGGAATTGATCAACTCACTACGAGTACTTATAGCCATTGGAAATACAAATGTTAAAAAATCCCAACCCAAAAAAAGGGATTCAAAACCATACTACAAAACACTTAAAACAAAAGCCAAATTCTCCAGAAAATTCCTTAAGACTAATGTTATGCATGAAACACTTCAAGAGTTAAGGGACCCAAAGTACCCTTTTCCGCCAAAATTTGCAATGGAGTTTTATTTGCTTGACACTAATTTTCGGATAGCGTCACAGATCCCCAACCAGGACAACATCGTATTCACACATGATAAAAAAGAGTCCATCAGTATTAAAGTTATTTTTGTCCAGAGGAAGGAAAAAATTCGAAAAATTTTTGATTGAATTGTAATCAGGGTTTATCTCTGGTAAAAGAAGCAATATCAAGAGGAAACATTAAAATTTTTGATTAAAACAAGGTCTGTTGGGGAACTGAGTTGAATCAAATCTTGCCGAGGTTATCGGCTGTAAGATGTCGAGCTCCGTTTAATTTGCATAATTCAGCAGTTGATTTCTTTTTGGCTGATTGTTAGTACAATTCCAAACTTGGTGATGAGCATTGAAACCGCTGCAAATAGAAGGTCAAATTTTAATCTGATAGAGAAAAAGCTGCAAAGTGCTGTATCGAGCCTACTCTAGCAATCATTATTTCATAAAACAAATTCGAACTATTGCCGTATTTATAATTAAACTTAATAAAGGAAATAAGGATGTTTTTGCCAGCGGATATCACAAATATGCAGATGCAACAATTCTCCTAGGCTTAAAAGGGAAATTCTCCATAAATTTTAATGTTTAGTTTTTGGCATAGCTAGTAAACAGGATGGCTTTCATATTTTCCTTGATGATTGACAAAGTTGTGTTGGTGCAATCGAGGGTCGAGGTTGTGTCGAAACTTAAGTCCAGACATCTGAGTTTTGATTGTCTTATTGTTGTAATTTATTTCTAAAGTAGGTAACTTATCCAAAGCGGTCGAGAAGGTACATCTTCATTTTCTATCAATTGGTCTTCATAACATTTAGTTTCTGTAGTAAACCTTACAGATTTCTTTGGAATTTCAGTCTTCTTCAGTTGATCGATATGTTTAAATATGTGACCACCACTTAATTTTACATGGTAATGTAACATTTAAATTCATAATTTTTGAAATATAAAAAAAATTAAAAATAATGTTGTTGGAAGGATCTCGTGTGTTTTATGTACATTTGATCCCAATTTTCTTCAGGTGCATCCTAATGTCATAAAATTGTGTTCTCTAATGAGTTATAAAATTGCCAACTCTGCTACCCAAATATTTCTCTTGGAGCTTATCCTAATTTTGCCACATATCTTTGTGAATGAACCTTTTAAAAAAAATGTTCTTATAAATCCTTTGTTTTCCATAAAAAAATCTCCAAATTTCTTCTGTGATGTCTTCAAAGCCAAAGCAGGAGTCTATAACATTTCCCCAATTTCATATACATCCTGTCGGAGTTATGAAGATTTATGAATATTAGATAAACATTAGTTTTAATTTTTCTCGAACTCTGTACTTACTCTATACTCTGTACTTGCATGGCTTCGTATGCCCCCTCAGCGAATGTCATGTTTACTTTTCAATTTTTTTTGTGTGGTGTATTATGATTTGTATGTAATATTTTACATTAAATATCAAAATCCCTCAAACAATTAGTTATTTGTTTTAGTTGCACAACTCAATATTTAAATCCAAAAAGATGTCATTACAATAAAATATTAGAATGACAAAAAAATTATATTTGATAAAAATATAAAACTTTTTAATTTTAGTTTATTGATTTTATAGCAATAAAAACGAAATAAAAGTCGTTTTTGCTAAGCAATCTAAAAAATTTTATGCATAAATAATGATTCGTTTCTTAAAATTGACTGCATTAATTATTAGCAAATGTAACTGATTAATTTGTTTCTCTTAATGTAGAGAAAATCCCTTAAACTATTTTTTTTTTTTTCAAAGTTAATATTTCATGTAACTGAAGGAAAAATATAAATTACATTTTATTAAAAAATATATTTACCATATATAACAATTTTACCATAATATCCAAAATATTAAATGCTACATTTATCAAATTGAAATCTACTGTTTAACTCAATCTATTTATTGTTTAAAAAATTAATCACAAATATGAATTGCATATGTAATCCTTACAAACCAGCTACTACTATTGCTTTTAAATACTGAAACGTTGCACTGTGAAAATCGATAACAATTACAAGGAAAAATATGATTTTCCTCCTCTAATTTGTAAGAGCTCCTTTGATTTGACTTTGAGGAAGCTCGCCAGTTCACTGCCATGCTTTGCTAAAACCAAATTGCCCAATTTTAGTTTAAGCTTCTTCGAAAAATATCCATTTCATTCACGGTAAAAAAAACTTCTTATGTTACCTGATGTCTGGGAGACAGCGCTCTCCTTAAACATCTAACTATTGGATTGACAAAGAAACTCTTTTGGTTTTCACCATTTAAAAGCATTGAGAAAATTGAAAGAATTTTGTTCTTGGAAGCCAATACTTATCTGAGAATGTAAGGTTATAGAAAATATTCTCTGGAGCGATGTCGAGGGTGGGGTGGGATGAATCCAAAGGTAATCTCACAGGATCGCCCTAGAAACGAAAATATAGTCAATCGGTGTAGGAAGGACAATCTGTAGATTCGATAGAAAATTTCAGAGGAACGGATTTTCGAAAGAAAGTCATCGAAATTGAATTTGAAAAGAAAGTCTCAATAATGGAGTAATGGTACTGAAACAACTTAAGCATTGAAGATAAAACGTGAATATATATATATATATAAAATTAATATAAAGAAGTTTTTAAATGTTTTTACAACATTTATGAGAATTTTATCTGAACAAAAACTACTTTTGAAACTGATTTAATGAAAATAAATTTATAAATTTGCAGAGAGGTATCAAAAATAATATATTTTTTTTTTTAAATAAAAATTTGCAGTACCTCACATTGTTATTTGTGGGTATTAAATTCCACATATGAGATCTTTAATGAAGGATATTAATAATTAATTTAAGAAATATGCCAAAACATGTATCAATGGTTAAATGCGCAAAATTATGATTAATTTAAAACAATCTCAATTCAAATTGGATTATAATCTGATGGATATTAGAAGAATACAAAATGGAATGGCTGTCGTCAAGTACCGGTTTTGGCGGCATATTGACAATCGTTAGGTGGCGATAAATAATTGCAAAAGATTTCTATTAATAATAACAAAAACCTACCAAAAGTATATTTTAAAACTTGTTAAAATTTAATAAAATACTAAATGTAAAAAATAAAATAACAAAAGGCTGTACCAATGTAAAAAAAAAAAGTCTGCAGTTTCCCACAGAAAATTCCCTATCCCTAAAGACCACCAGTTCCATTTAATGGAAGTATCCTGTCGCTAGCAACCTCTAATTCGAAATCGTATAAGATTAATTGTGTGATTGATCGTTTCGTGAACTGATTGTTGTGTTTTGTTCAGACGGCTTTTGAAATGGCACTTTCTGTAAAAGAATTAAACTCTCTTATGAAGTAAATTATTTTTATACAATTTTTTTACGTATATTCTGCTTAAATTTTTAACACACACAAAAATGAATAAATAAATACCACTTAATTTTTTATTCTTATGTTAACTAAGTAAGCTTGCTTAAAAGAAAAATGATTGAATACTGAAATATTTATAATACAATGTCGCTATTAAAAACGGTTATTTACTCTTTCCGTTATTTTATTTTTTCTTAAATTGTAACTAGAAGACCAGATGATTAATTTATATGAAATATATATATTATTTGACTTAAACGAAATGAAAATACACTAAATAAATGAAATGTGCAAATTATTATATCTTAATTTTATGCAGAATTATTATAGCATTATTCTGAATTCTTATAGTTTTACAAAACGATTAAAATTTTCACTTCACAAGCATTTTTGTAGTGCTTTTATGATTAATTTAAATTGAAACTCAATGTATTTTAGTTATTTAGTTTAGGATTTAACAAACGTGCAATTTTTAAAAATAGATATAAAATTTTATGTTTTTTGCATGATAATTATAAACTTCATGCATCAAATTTATGCAGTAGAATACTGAAATAAGTAATTTTTAAATAAAAATACTTTCATATATTTTTTTAATTATTTGTTTGTCATTTGTCTAACTTATTTTTTTAAGCGTTCTCAAATAAAAAAAAACATTGTAAATAAGTAGATTTCTTATAAAATTTTATATGCATGTTTTGCAAGTTAGATATGTTTCTCCTTTTTAGCATTTTAGAAGATAGTACTCTGGGTCAACGTACTTTTGAAAATGTTGCTGCAAATTTTCATCATTCTTTTAATAAACAAGATCATTTTCGTGTTGGATCAGCTTTGGTATGTATTTATTATACATTAGATCAATTATATGCAATATTATTGTTTACATTACATATTTTTAAATAGGAAATAATTTTTCAAAAATGTTGTGTTCAGTAGTGTACAGGAATAATTCTATAAAATAAAATGACCAATGATTCCATTAAAAAGTATCACAATTCTGCATTTAAATTTAGTTTTATGTTTGTTAAAATATGTTTTTTGTACAAAATGTTTACCACTATAAACAAAAGTTGAAAAAAATATATCATTGCATTTTTTAATTTTCCTGTAGTAATATTTTTAAAAGCTGTCTACAATATGTGGAATAGTAGTCTTAATCATTTGGATAATAGATTATTTAATTGAATCAAATTTAAAATCTTAAATGTAGAACTACATAAAAATTTCCATGTAACTGCATAAATTCATTTTATTAATTTGGATAAGAATTAAAGTAAAAATGACCTTTATGATGATGTATTGTAACTGCAAAGGTGTAAACAATCAAGGATTTAAAAGTAACTTTAAAGCAAAGTTTTAATTTTTAACACTAAAGCAAAATTTGATTTAAAATTGGTGAAAGTTTTATCATATTTACAAAAAATTATTTACACTGCTGATATCTAAAAAAAAAATTTATGATAGGAGGAAATCTGAGAACATTAGCAAAACAAAATTTAATGTGAAAATGGTAATAATTAGCAGAATATAATGTCAAAAACTACAAATTTTATGAACAAATTAACTATATAATTGGAAAATATATTTCTTTTAATATGTATTATGTGTTTCAATTTTATTTTTGCTTCTTTTAAATGATTTTTGTTCTTCTAACTAAATTAATTTAATATGAAAAATTATTTGTTTTTTTATTTTTATCTAATGTTTTAAACAGTATTTGTATTTCGTAGATATATAAGATAATCTTTTTTTCAAATAGGGCGATTTGTAATTTTAATATTTGTGGTAGAATTGAAAATCTTTATTAATATTAAAGTTCATTATTAATTTGGCCTTTTGTTTAGCAATTTTAATTATATGCAATTTCATTCCAGTCCTTTTTTATCCACTAAGACACACCAATGTATGATGCATGTTTTGTTTTGTTTTACTTTTCTAAAAGACCAGTTACTCTTCCATATTATCTTTAGTATTTTAATAACATTTGGATAAATTGTGATAAAGCAGCATCAGCTAGCATAAATCTCAAAATTGCAATACAATACAATACTGTTCAATTATCTACATATTTTTTTTTCTTTATATTTAAAAAGATTCTTTTAATTTCATTCTTAGATTTTAAAGATTCCTTTCTCTTCTGCAAAGTTCTGTCAGTTTGCAAAAAGCTTTTTTTGGGTTATGGTTATAAAAAAAAAATCATAAATATTCAAATGTCTACCGGATGTATGTAGCAATCTTTAATCTACCCTACAAAATTATAGTTTTATACATTTTAAAATAAAGACCATGGCTATTTTATTAAGAATAGCTTTGAAATAGAACATGTCTTTTTTTAAAATTAATTATATATTTTATAGGATTGTCAATAATTTGTTTCATGAGTGAAATCTTAAAGTGAATAAAGAAATGATATGAGGACATGGTTCTTGTTTGAGAGTTAAAACAACTTAGATCAATACACTGCATCCAAGATGGCACATAATTAACGATTGAGCAATAAATGAGAGAACTCTAAAATATTTATTTGCTGCCTGATGGCCAATTAGCTAGTGCTTTGGCCTTTGGTACCACAGGTTTCAGGTTCGAATCCTGCCGGTGACATAAATGTTTGTTAGTGGTTTAGAATCCACTTTAAAATGTAGGTCCTGGCCTGTTCAACCCTCGTGTGCACAAAATGATAGTAGAGCAACAAACCAAATCAAACTAAAATATTTTTTTGAATATTTAAGTGCTTATTTTATTAAACTAGATTAGATTGTTTTATTTCCTTAAAATTTGAAATAAAAATATCTTTAAGCAAGCTGCTTTCAGTTTATAAGTCACTGTCTGTAAATCTCTGCCTTAAAAAAAATATAGATATTGCTTTTTTCCCCAAATTCTGAAATGTTCAAAATATCTTAAAGTAATCAACCTTCTAGAATTAGTACCTGTTTTAATGTTCTTATTTATCTACCATGTCATATTTTTTTTTGTCTTGACATTAAATGCAGTTTTTACAAATGATATGAAACTGAAGAAAAGAACTAATGAAAATTTGATTTTTATAATATAAAATTTTAATATTATAAAATGGATTACAAACAAAAGTTTTTTTTTTTTTTTTTTTTGAAAGAAGGTAGAAATGAGCAGAAAAGGATAATTGCATAAAGCTTTTAGTTATATTGCATTTTTAAAATCATCATAAAAGGGAAAATTGAGTCTACAAATAATAAATTACATTATACTTACTTCATTAAAATGGTTGTGATAAAGATAGAGAAATATTTAAGAAAAAAATATTTAATGCAGAAAATCTCTCGGATCTATAATACAATTAAATTTAGATTCATTTAAATTATTTCTATTAAGTAATTGATTAACTCAAATGATTTTCTATCATTATATTTAAATTTATCATTTTTTATTTAGCACAAAAGGAAATATTTGATAACATTAAAATGAAATTGCACCAAAAGTTAATTATCTAATTATCTGCATGTTGTATTACATTTTTATTTTATGATGTAGAATAAATGAGCATTATCTTCTTTTTTTCGTATAATTGGAAATGTCATATATATTTCTTCACTTAGGTTCTCTTTCTGCAACAAGATCTTTTACCTACAAAGGAACAGCAATTAATGTCAGTTTACCTTCTATATGAAATGTATCGTACTGAACCAATTCAAGCAAATCCATTTGCATCCGTATTTGTTCATCTTTTAGTAAGTAATGTAACAAAATTAACAGTATAACTAAAAAAAATAATACTGCCACTTTATATACTGTGTGCAAAAATGTATTGTACAATACAATATATTTTGTGGTAGTTTATAAAATTTTGGCTTCATAACATTATATCATACTTTTATATTTTTATTTAAGTATAAAGACAATATATGAACATTTTTAATTGGAATATTTATTTTGCTTGAATCAAATGTTATGTAAAAAATATTTGATAGATTGATAGGATTTTTATTTAAAGATTTTTATGCTTTAAATAATACCATATTAGATTTTATATAGTTAATTTTAAGCAGTTTTCTTGTTTTGAAATTATAATAATTTTATTGATTTTAATTTTTTAAATTTCATATATGAACTATTTGTAAAATTTCAAATACAAACACTTCAATAATTAAAATTTTTTATGTAATACAATTCATAACAATCTCTATATAAATACATTATGATTGAACATAAACTACTTGGTGTTGACATAAATTGTAGTTAAAGAGGAAAAAGAAAAAAAAATAATAAGCATGGCAGTTTTATTTTAATACAACTAAACACTTTACTCACATACAAAATGAACTTATTAAAGAAAATAAACGCATTCAGACTTCAAAATTTTTGCAGGCTATGTTTTTGAAATTTATGATAAAATTCTTAGGATGGGGTGGGGTTATTAACATAATTACCTTACGAAAAAAAAAACAACAAAAAAAAAAAACCCCTTCTGTGCATAAAAAGGATAGGGAAGGAGGGAAAAAAAAAGGGGAAGGGTTCTCATAAATGAAATTTTTATCTAGGAGTATAAGAAAAAGGAAGATGGGTCCATTGGGCTATGAGATCAGCATTACTCATGTTCATTTATAATAAATACCATGTACATGTAGTTTTTTTCCCTTTAAATGCTATTCTGTATTTGTTTTTTGCTTAGTAAGAAATAACTAACTCCCTTTTTGTTTGCTTCAAATTTTAGCAACCACCTGATGAAGTAAAAGGAGAAAATGGAGAGCCCCAAAAGAAACCATGGGCATTGCCACGTTTTATGAACTCAGAAAAGCATTTTCTTTCACAATTAATATCAATGCCAACTAAAGATGCAAGTTTCTTTTAATGTTTTATATACACTTGCAGAAGAAATATGATAGTTTAATTAAAGTTTTTATTTAACAGAGTTTATTTTTATTTAATGTGTAATATATGTCTACTTTCCATAATTACTCCTAGTTAGTTTTTTAAAGCATATTCCATTAGAAAGAAAATTGTTTTGGTAGTCATAATAGTTGTTTGATAATCATGTATCTTTATAATTAAAATAAACTCAAATAAAATTATATAGTTTTATAATTTTAACAGCAATTCATAGATTAATTGTAAAATTTTATTATTAATCATTATCATTTGCTGTTTTTAATAACTGTGAATATATTATATATATTACAAATTTTTTTTGAAAATTTCTTTTGCACCCACATAAATAATTTTGTTATTTTATATTAAATTTATTTTTATTGTAAAAATTCTGATTTTTTAAAAATTCTTTTGACGGTCCATTCAAAAGATTTCCTCGAATTTATTCAGTTTAAGAACTTAGCTCAATAATTCTACTCTTTAATAAGTATTTTTTAAACAATTATCTATATGTTTTGTTTTTTATTAAATTTTTTTTGCAAGAACTTAATTTATCTTTCTTTATATTTAGCAGGCCTTTATACATAAAAGAAATTTGTTACCAGATAGTTTAATTTTTTTAACATGTTCAACCTAATCTTGTAATCAATCATAATTTTAGTGAAATTCTTTTTAAGTATGCATAATAAATTTCATAATTCTATTAAATCACATTCGTTATTTTTATTTTGCAGCTCTTCAAAAAAACTCCAAATCAAATTATTCAAATGGATGTAACAAACATGCAGGTACTATTTTACTATTTGTTTTATAAGAACAGATCTGTTTCTTTCAAGTTTTAAATAAATATTTCGGATGTTATGTGTCAAAAATATAATATTCTTTTATGTCTGTATATGTTTAGCAATAGTTTGTTTCATTTTTAGCATATTTTGTTCTTTCTATCCTTTCACTAAACTGTAAAATATAATATTAAAAAGGATGATGCTTTAAGTTTTATGATAAATCTTAGTATTTGTGGATTTTTCTTTAAAATTTAATTAACTATAATTATAGTCTAAAACTATAGTCTAGTTCATCAGAAAAATTGTCTCAAAATTATAATTTATTTTAAAATACTTCCATATTAGCTGTATGCACTAAAGTACTTAAATAACTTGATTTATTTTATAAAAAATATGTCTTAAAAATTTATTTATTAGTATGTTATATTCCTTTTATTAAATTTATGTTGATTTATTGATGTTACTGTTGTAATTTTTTTCATATATGGGGCTCATACAGTAAAACATTTTGTATTTGTTAAATTGTGCTGAATTTGATTACTTGATAGGTTAGATATATTCTAGAAAATTAAATATCTTCATTTTTCAATATGAATAAATAAGACAAATTAAAAATAATGTATTATTCAGAAAGATGAATTTAATATTGATTATAAATTAACTGAATAGAATAATTGTATAAATGTGTACTTTTAAAAGTAAATTTATAATTTTAAGTTAAATTATAGAATTAATCAAACCAGGCCATTTTATCAAAATATCAAAGCTCCGAGCTATGCACTATGAAGGAAGTGCCTATTTAAAAATTTTGTTTATATAGTGAAATATATTATAAATAATTTATAGGGATTTAAAAGAAATACTAAATGATAAAAATGTTCTCAAATCAATTGTTTCAATAATTTGGATAGAAATTTTAATTAATTTAAATTTAAATTTTTATTAATAATTTATTATTTTTAATAAGGATGGAAATTTTCTTTCTCTGTGGAGATAAAATTTCCATCAAAACTTTTTGTTCTTTTATTATTACAAATTTTGTTATAGTTGCATTTCGTTGACTGTTAACAGTTTTAGATAACATAAATGTCATGCAATGCTTTTGTAATCTTTGTTACTTACTTGACTTAATCTTGGACATCATTAAATTTGATATGAAAATCTTTTTTTTTTTTTTTAGTCTTTTGATGTAAGTGGTTTGCAGTTAGCTTTGGCTGAACGTCATTCTGAGATGTCTCAAACAAGCAAGAGTGGTGTTCCAGTTGTTTTACCTTATCCTGAACCAAGATCAGTGTATGTTTTTTTAAACAGAAAGATGTTTTATAATAAAGTATTAATAAAATTAGAATATATTTAATACAGTTTAACTTTGAGAAGAAAAATATGTAAATGAAAGCTTTGAAGAAAATTTTGGAAAAAAAATGCTAGACTATTTTTAAAACAAAATATTTAAAAAAATCATGAAAATAAGTTAATAAATTTTTGTACATTCATAAATTTATTTATTTTTAAAATATACTTCTGGGGTAGATGGATTTTTATAGTACAAGATTTTTTTGTAGGGGGGGGTTAATTGCTAAAACCTGAAAATAGTACCACTAATGAAGTAGATAGAAATAAATAAATGTTTGAATAACGATGCTTTTAATTTGTTTTTTTTATTATTGTGAGTTTTTATTATTTTTCAAAATTATATGTTTTATTTCAGTTAAAATTATTTTAAAATAAATTATATTAAATATAAATTATAAAATTTTACTTATTTGAAAATTATAGCATTCATACATATGAGAAATTTATGAATTTCAATAAATTTTTATTTATGTTCCTTTTTAATTTATTATTTCTGAGCTCATATTTACATTTATTAAATTATGAGGAATTTGATAATTTTTCTTTCATATAACATAAATTAGCATCTATATGTTATATATTTTATCATATTTAATATATCAAATAATTAGCATTATTAATTATAATTTTTGTTTTTGTATATATTTATATATGCTAGTATTTTACCTATACATTTGCTGAATTATTCTTTGAATGTGTCCTGCACGAAATTATGCTATCTATTTTCGAGCAAAAACTTATCTTTTATGCTGTTTGATTTCTAAGTACTGTACTTATAAATAAAATAAAAGTAGTTTTAACCATACTTGTACATGCTTAAGCCTTAAAATTTTTATATATGTTAATAACTATTTGTACTTGTAATTATATATGCTTTTATTTCATTTTAGATGGAAAAAATCATTTTTATTTAATATTTGAAAATGTAAAAGTATATTTTTAAAAATGCATATACAACAGAATTTTAAATCATAGACATAATTAAATTTTTTTCTAGGGAACCAGTTGATTCTAATACTCTTAAAAGTGCAAGAGAAGCCTTAGTAGTTGGTCCTGAGGCTCCTGTTCAGTCATGTTTCAAACCAGAATGCATAAGGCTTGTTCCACCTTTGCATGCTTTTGATGACGAAGTAATTAATTTGCTAGCACTGTTGATTTTAAAATTTAATTTTACATTTCTTTGAAGCAAATTGATAATTCTCATATTAGTTAAAGTAGTTTTCCAACTGTTTATTTTTAAGTCATTTCTCAATGCACTTGACTATTTCTAGTGACTGTAACTATGCTTTGACTGTATGCAGTCAAATGCTTAACTAGTATAATTGGTTAATTTCTCTGAATATGTATGCTTTATTAATCAATTGAAAAATGTTTGAATAAGAAGATAATTGTGTAATTACAATAAGATAATTTGTTAAAATAGTGTTTGCCAGCATATTATATTTTTGAATTTTAATATTATTTATTAAATAGTCATGTTTCATTTTATTATAATTCAACTTTACTTAAATAATTTTTCACAATTTCAGTTTTTTTAAAAACGTGTATTGATTTACATGGATTAATGGGATAATTCAAAATAGAAAATTTCTTAAATCTTAATTTAAGTTTTATAGATAATGGAGGAATATATATATATATATATATATTTACATAGGTATTACAAAAAAAAAAAAAAATTTAAAATTTTTAGTTGTAAAAATGAAAAAAATTTTTTTTTTTCATCTCTTAAGCTTCTTTATTAAATTCATTCAATCTTACAATATTTGTCTTTTATGTTTTGTTAAAAATAAAGCTGGTTTGGATGAACCTAACAAATTCTTCTGAACAAAAAGTTGCTTGGGATATGTCAATGTGTGTGAGCAACACTGCTGGTGTTGAAGCAAAGCGCCTAATGGCAAAGGCATTTAAATCAACACTATCACCCGCTCAACAACAGCAGCTGTTATCAGAATTAGAAGTGGATCCAAAATTAGTTTATCATGTTGGTCTGACACCTGGGAAGGTATTTTTTAATTTATTTAAATGGATTACATTATTTTTAAAATAAAATCAATTATAAATTTAATGGTAATGGTAAATGCATTTTTTAATATAAATAAACCCCCAAAGGAGTTCCCAAATTTTTAATTTCATGTGTTCTGATTATTTTACAAAATTTATTCTTCTTTTTAAGTTAACAAATATTTGATTCAAATGTAATAAATGCAAAAAGATTGTTAATTTAAATCTTAAAGTGAAGAATTTTCTAATCACAATGTTCTTCCAATTTGAAATTTTAATTTGGATTCATTTTATACATTATTTATTTTTCTGAATTTTTTTATGTCAAAATAGAATCCATAAATTTGCATCTTATTTCCTTTGAAATGTCATGAACATGTAGAAATTTTTATAAGTTATTACTAGAATCTTAAATTGTAATCTATAATTAATCTTTATGTATGTTAGTGTTTTTTGTGGTTTTCTTTGCCCTCATAAAGAAAAGCATTTGATTATTTGATTTAAAAAAAAAAATTCACACAATGTAAAGCATGCCAAGACCATGACCATGAGCTGGATGACATTTGAAGCTGTAGTTTGGATACTTCTGGGTTTTAAATTGACATTTATACTGATTTATTTACTTTTGAAACAAAAAAACTATTATTTTTTGTAAGATATGTGTATATTTTGTCTTGATTGCATTATTATCTAAGCATTTAAAAATATATTAATTTAACTTTTATGAATTTTAAAAAATTTTCTTAAGTTTTGAATATGAATTATTTTATACTTGATATTATACATGATTTATTAGTTGATTTAATTTTCTAATTTTTTAAAATTTATTTCATCCAGATTATAAAAATTATAATCTTATAAATGTTGAAACAAGTTTAAAATCATGTAAGAAAACATTATTATCTGTTTTATAAAGTTTCAAAGATACTTTAATTGCTGCTATGCTAATGCAAATTTTATTTACAATTTATTTTTTAATTTATGATATGCTGCATAAATTTTTAAAATGAGAGGAAAAGTTATTTTTGATTGTAATATTTCATGAAAACCTTATATATGGTTATAATATTAAAATATCATATTTTCTGTTCTTATATTGTAATATTTTTGAAATTATAACTTATTTTATTGTAAATATGAATTTTAACTATATTATATTAAATATTTTATTTTTTTTCAGCTTCCAGATTTGGTTGAAAGTAATCCTTCAATAGCCTTTGAATTCTTAATAAGACTTATGCCTTCTAATCAAATTACGGAGTAGGTTTTATTTATAGCTATTTCTTAACTATAAAGACTAAATAAAAAGAAAACTAACTAACTATAAAAGACCAATAAAATTGAAGTATTATTATTCCATTTTTAGTAGCAAGATATTAAATTTTTAGTTTTTAATTAGGTTAATAGAATTTAAAAGTACTTGTATATGAGGCTAAAAGATTTATTATTAGATTTTAAAAATTTGCCTTGAGACTTGGAACATTTAACAAACCTACAAGTTCATCTTCTTGAAGACAAAATAGTAGTTCACACTATTTTGTCTTCAAGATGAACTTGTAAAATGCGTTGTTGCTTCAAACCAAAACCTCTTTCTCTGCTTCAAAATCAAAATAATGATGTACCAAGTGCTAACAATTTTTTTAAATTTTTTTTAAATCTAGAACCTAAGACTTCTGTAAAATCTTTCAGTGTCCATAATTCAAGGAACAAGAATACTTGATGCAATATTTCTTTTTTTAGATTAAAATCCTTTACATTGTAGGTATCAAAGTAGAAGTTACTATAATGTTTGTTAATGCCCAACCCATTGGCATAGCAAATTCAAAAGATGGTCTTTTAATTTAAACAATTGCTTTAATTCTATGCAGATAAGGGCTCAAGGCTTCTCTTGATCTCCCAATTTCATGCCAAAAATAAGCAAAATCTTTTTCTTTTTTTTACAAAATTTAAAAATTCTTTAGGTTTTTTCTATATAGTCACCACAAATATAGCAGAAACAATTTGGTGAATTAACACATCTTCTTGAAGCCATTGCTATTTGGTATAACGGATATGTGAAGTAAAATGCGCTACTACTATTATTCATGAATCGAAATATATAAACATGTATGAGGAGCATGAAATTTTTAAATAAAATTATTGGGGGAGTAGGAAAAAATAGATGACATGCACCAACAGGAAAGTTAAGTTTTAACTTATTTTGTATGTGCTATTGTGATTAGTTTACAGTTTAATAGAAAAGTAAATTTTAAATTAAAATTGTTTCTTTTTTCATGATTATTGCTTTAATGTGTTAATTTACTCTATTAGTTATTTATTTTATGAATTCGTGTAAATAATGCTTTCTTAAATAAACTAAATTCTTAAAATTAAGAAACAACGATTTGTGATAATGCATGTGATAAGTTTTTCATTATTTTTTCTGTAATAAACATCCATAAAACTGTAAATGCTACACACTAGCACTGCTTTATTTCATGGATAATCTGTAATTGTTCATTAAGTTCATGACTGAAGATGATGAATAAAAACTGTTTGCTTTAAAAAATGATATACATATATTTATACAAACAAAAATATTTACACAAGCAAAACAATTATTTTCTCTTCTTCTACTTTATAATATTCCTTACTCTGCTATTTAGCAATACGTAAC